>JASAMX010019233.1:0-13684 GCA_030248175.1 Microlaimidae sp. YZB2_3 | reverse complement strand
TAAATAAAAGTTTTAGCTGGGAGTTCGCACATAACATAATCGTGACTAGATAGTCTTTTAAATTAATAAAACTATATTTTAAAATATTTTTAGGCATAAAAGCATTTCAAAATATAGTTTTACAATTTGTCCTGCCATTCATTTCTTAAAGAAGCTTGTAACAAGTTTCGTGAAACTCGGTGAAAATTATCAACAAATACAAGCAATTGTTACACAAAAAATTATTATAATTACAAAACAAAAATATTTGGTCTGATTACGCTTTTAGCTCAAAACACAGTTAGAAATATTAGGGAAAACAAGGTTAATCGTTGAATCTCACACGAATTTTTAAAGAAAAATTGAATTTCGTGATTTGTCGATAGTCAAAGCAAAATTAAATAATACTATAATATACTTCCAAGATAAATTCTATATTTGGTTAAAATAATTATCAGTTGCATACAACTGACTAAGGATCGACCGATGTAAGAATTTTTGCTAATACTGGGGCCGGATCCGGGGCCGGCGCCGGGGTACACAAATTTGAGTTTACCGGAGTACCGAAAGCCAAAACCTACCCCAACAATGACCGGGGAGGGATTAGGTCAAGTTTTGCTTAGCTTAGGTTTTGCTTAGGTTTAGATTTAGCTTAGATTTTGCTTAGGCTTAGCTTAGGCTTAGATTTTGCTTAGGCTTAGGTTTTGCTTAGACTTAGGCTTAGCGTAGATTTTGCTTAGGCTCAGGAGGTTTGCTTAGGCTTTTTTTCTTAGGCTTAGGTTTCGCTTAGGCTTAAGCTTTAGACTTGAGTTTTGCTCAGACTTAAGTTTTGCTAAGGCCTAGCTTAAGCTTAGTTTAGATTTTGCTTAAGCTTAGCTTAGGTTTTGCTTAGGCTTAGCTTCGTCGCTGATTTTCTTTACCGTTTTTGGGGAAGGTTTTGGCCCTTCTCTACCGGGGCCGGAGTCGGAGTAGAAAGTTTGGCCCCGGTCGTAATTAAAAAAAAAGATTTGGCACATAGCATTACTGAAACTTAATACAAGCAAAGAGTATAGTACATAGTAGCATGAGCATTGCTGCAGCGTTCCTTAGGATAATTTCTGTTCATTTTGGCAAACATTTTTTTTGTTTTGAAATTCTGTAATAATTTTTTATGTTTACATAAAAATTTTAGTTACACGTTTTAAAACACACAATTTCTAATAAAAATATAAATGCACATTTAATGTGATGTCATTGTTGAAAATGCCGGTGATTTCGTCTTTCGCTATAAATTTTTTTTTGCTAATCACGATATTTTCCGCACAGTCAACAATGTTAGTGTGTGTTTATACCTTAAGTTTATTATAAGTTTCAGTGCAAGGTGCATACACAATATGAAGGCAATTTTTTTAATTTTTGCCTTATCACAAAATATACAAAAATTAATCAAGTTTAGCTTTTAAAAATGATTTGCATTTTTTAAAATTGAGTAATATGATAATTTAGTGTTACAATACTGTATTTGTTAAGAAGTTTGAATTGTTTTATAGTTAAAATGTCAACTCAGTACTGCATCGCTTATTGCGGAGTAGAGCTAGGTTGTCCATAATATAAATACTGCCTTGACTAAATGTTAACGCTAATAATTAAGTTAAAGGGTGGGTTTCCAAGATTGATCGAAATTGGTTCTAGTGGACGGATTTTGTTAAAACTTCGCCGAAACTTGTGTGACGGACGACCCAAAGTAGAAGCGAAAATAACCAGGCGCTGAAAAATTTAGGCAGCCAAATTTATTGAAAAATTTGGCCGATACAGGAATTGAACCCGTAACCTTCAAAGTCGACTCTGGCGTGCTATCCATTACACCGTAGGCCGGACAAAGAAATGGGAAAAATAATCACCTTTTATTAACGCTTTTAGTTTGTCTTTGCACGGAAGGGACACATACGCGGTATGTGTCACACTTATTTAGTTAGATAAAAATTTAATTTTTTAATTCCATTGATTACCCAGCAAGTATTACTGTAGAATTCACACCAAGACTTAATTTTTCCAATTAAATAAAAAAATTGGGGTTTGGATTTCCTTTGATATGGGAAACCGACCTTTCCTATATTCAGGGAAATTTCGAAATTTAACAAAATTAGCATAAAAAAATTTTAAACCGATAGTCTTAAAGCAAAAAAGAAAATAAAAAGAAATGGTTTTTTAATGATGTAATGTACCGGCATTAATTTCAGGTACCGCACTAAAGGTAAACCCAACGTAGCTGCAAAAGTTGTTCATTGGATTAAAAAATTCCCCCCATTAAGTAATCACTCATAATCACGAGAATCTGACGACACTTTATCAAACAAATACTCCGTATTAAATCGACTCTTTATTGGCTGAAAAAGTGGCGTCAGATTCTTGTGATTTGAGTGATTACTTAATGGGGGCGTTTTTTAATCTAACGAACAACTGTTGCAGCCACGTTGGGTTTACCTTTAATTTCAGTTTTAATATATATTATTTTAACAATAAGTGCCACAATTTGCACTCTGAGCGATTTTACTAAAGCGGAAAATGGAACTTGTTTCCACTTTAGAACAAAAGCCCCCCGCAATTCGTGTAGTTTGTGAAAGTGGCGTCGGTTAAAATAGAATTTTATTTGTCACTCCATGCTAAAAAAACTATATAATGTTTGTAGATATCTCTGGTCTCCTTGGTTGATCGGTGTTGAACATGCTGAAATCATCAAGACTTACAGTATAACAAACGTGTAAAACACGTGTATTTGTCTGCATACTAGGACGAAAAAAAAAACGTAAGGTTGGTTTGCCTATCTATGGGTGGGGTAGGTGGATGCATAATTTTTTAGAGTTTGATGCTATTACTGTTGCTTGTGTGTTCTCCCCTGAATTTTTTTTTTTGCCCACTTTTTTTTGTAGACTCTATGGTTGTGGTGTTTAAGGTGGTTTAAAAAACGAAACTTAAAACCTTTGAAGGGGATTATTCGGCGTGTTGTTTCGGGGGTAAATTTTAGGCCGAAATCCCAAAATGGCGCCGAGTTCCGGGGGGAGAATGATATCTGAGATATTTTATTTTTGCCCCCTGTTGTGTTTCTCGTGTCTCCGAGAAGGAAACCCCCCCCCGGGGGTGATGATGTATCGTCTCTTCGTAAATTAAGCCACATTAGCCATAGACAATATCAAGCACCCGTTACTGTGCCTCGTTATATGGAGGGTAGTGGGGTTTTCAAAATGAGAAATGGGCAAAGGGGAGCAGATTATATCCGTGCTGTGTCTTGTCTTGCAGTAGTGACCGCCTTTTGTTTTTTGTGGTTTTCGCTGTTGAATTTATTAGCGGCGTGCCGACTAATGTAGTCTTTGGCGCGGGGCAGAAGTTTTGACGCGTAATATATCATACCCCCCGGGGTTTGATGTGATAAAAAACCGGCCGCCAAAACAAGGCGGACTGTGAGGGGTTTTCGCCACAAGCACCTTTTTGGTTAGTGTGGTGTTCCTCTCGTCGTAAAAGAAGAAGTATCAACTTCATTTTTTTTTTTTTTAATATAAATTAATATATATATATAAGCGTGAGTGTGAAGAGGAATATAAAAAAACACTCATATATAAAAAGAGAAAATGTGGAAAAAAAGGAGGGGTTTTCAACTTTCCCCAAAGGGTTCATTTACAAAACCTTGAGGTTATCTTGGGTTTTTTTTTTTTTTTTTTTTTTGTATGGTGTTTTATAAATCCTACCGCTGCCATGCCGCATAATACTCCGCACTATCTAGATCTTCCCGTCTAGCCAAGATGGGAACGGGACACGAGGGTACTGGACACGAGGGTACTGAACACGAGGGTACTGGACACGAGGGTACTGGACACGAGGGTACTGGACACGAGGGTACTGGACACGAAGGTACTGGGCTTAAAAAAAATTGCGTTCACCACAACATCGCAGCAAAATCGATTCATTATGCAAGGGGGACACGAGGGTACTGGACACGAGGGTACTGACGAGCAAAAAACATAACTTTCCCGCATAAAGCGGGATAAACCTATTGCATAACAATAGTTTGTCTTACTTAAAAATCATTTAGTTTGTTTGACTGACTTATAAAAGGTAAGATTATAAAAAAAAATATTGAGAAGACATAAAACAAAAATAATAATTTCATAACATTTAAAGATTTTCGTGTTATTTGTCTACATATTTGTGCATTTTTAAAAAATAATAACTAGCTTTAAAAATGCTGAGAAGCTATGAGACGACTCGAAAGATAATAAACATTAAGGTTGCTGTTATGTTTTGATTGTGCTGTCAAAACATTTTTGTGGTTATTTTTCGTGGCGTGTAGAAAAATGAATTTTTAATAATGCCTTCGGAAAAAAATAATTGCAAAAATAATTGCAAATAATTCTTGTATTAATAACCTTGCAAACACATTTTAGTAAAATATTTTCCAAAAACAATTGCTTGCTTTTTTTAAAAGTAAATTATTAGGTATTTTTTAAAAGCACACTATTATTAAAATATTATCAGAACGTTTAGCTTATTTGTTGGGTTTTGCTTAGGCTTAGGAAAATAAAGTTTACTGTGCAATAGTGGGCTTTAAAGACTCCCAAAGATCCGTTGTTGGACTATTTTACTCACGACTCTATACTTAAATGTAATTGCATAAAATATCATACATGAAAAATCTAACAATTGAATGTTTTTGGGTTTCAAAAGCACATTTTGTTTCAAACACATTTCAAAACACATTTCAAAAGCACGTCTTGTTTTAAATTGTCAACATGTGTTCAAGTGATTTCCCTAAGCTAGAGTGGACTAAATAAGCCAAAAATATATTTTTTACAGTTCTAGTACTGAAATCTATTTTTGCAGAAGTTATTTTTTCTAAAGATTTTATCAAAAAAATTAATTAATTTAACCAAAAGTCGATGAAAAGAATCTAATTAAAATAAATGACAGCAAAAAACTGCAATTCGCTTTGTATTATTTTTTTTGGTTTTTTTTTTTTTTTTTTTTTTTTTGGGGGTTTTTGTTTGTTTGGGGTTTTGTTGTTTTGTTTTTTTGTCGTTGTTTATTATGTGTTTGACTTTAATTTCGTTTGTTGTGTTTTTTGATTTTTTTTTTTGTATTTTTTTTTTTAGTCCTTATATTTTTTTTTCTTTGTCCCTCGTGTGTCCCCCGTGTCGTCCTCGTGTCGTACCTCGTGTCCGTCCCTCGTGTCCAGTACCCTCGTGTCCTAGAATCAGCCAAGATTAATTGTAGGTTTTTTTGGGTTAACAAAAAAAAACAGAAAAAAACGTTGTTTTTTAAAATTAAAATGATTCAAAATTATGTATTTTTAGTTTAAAGTATTTCAAATTAGAATAATTTTATTTATTAATTTAATTTTTCAATGTTTTCTAATTTCGTGATAGGACAATTGCGCCATAATTTTCCACACAGTAAATGTCTATATTATGTTATTATAATGTGATATTATCTTATTATCCAAAATAAAAATTCTAAATAAGCGAAGATTTTAAAGGTGGTACATTGAACGATTTTCATGAACACATATAACATATGCGTTAGCAAGTAATGAATTTTATCATTTTAAAAAAAAGTAAAGTTATGAAAAAGTGCAAATTTAATTTTAATCAATTCAATAATTTATTTCAATAATAATTAATTTTAATCAATTCAATAAAAAATGGGATGAAATTCTGTTGTTTTTAGGCAAACGTTTGATTGGAACACAGGATTTTCGAAGTCATTGTAAAAACAATGCTTAAAAAACAAAACGAAAAAACCTTTGAAATGATCTAAAAAAGGGCGGATTCACTCCGGTTTTATACTGAAGCAAAAAAAGCTATAAATATTGTATTTGAGTCAGATGCATTGTCAATTAAAAAATCATAATCGTAGCAATCACAATTTTTGCATCATCATGGCTTTATTTGTACAGTTATGTTAGAATAGAATCAGTTTATTGCACATTTTAAAATAATTAAAACCAAATTGCAATATACAAATTTCGAAACTTCATCATATTAAAGTTTCTAATGAACAATTAATACAATAAAAATATGAATAATCAGTAATCATTGTTTCAAATATTTTTGCTAAAATAAAAAAATAATTGCATATATTTTTAATATTTTATCACACTAAACGAAAAAAACACACAAAATATTTGTTAATTCGCCAATTCCGTTTAGTGAACTGTAAAATCAAATTACTCAATAGTTATTTACGAACTGTCCAGAAACTAATAAACTCAAACAAAAAGTACAAATAATAAAAATAATTTTATAAAACCCAAATCTATGACAGGCACCGAACATAATAAATGCCAGAAACTTAAGAATATGGGCAAAACCCATATGTTTTCCTGTTTTATATACTGTAACTTTCATATATATTTTTCAAAACATAATAATACTTCTACCCACTCCTTTTTCAATAAATAAAACAAGTCAATTTAAAAAACTACTTTAACTTAAGAGGCCAGGCTGGATACAACGTTAAGTATCAGTAAGCAAAACGGTGATATGTTTGGAACTACCTTTTCGGATTAATTTTTTGAACACTCATCCCCTAAGCAAAACTCCGCTCACAAAAATCCACAAATCAATAAATTACTACCTTAATTTAACCCGTTCTTGTGATTGCCTCTTCATCGGTTACAACCGTGAAACGTTCGTATGACCTATGTCGTACTTCTGTCATATACATAGTTTTTTTTTGCGCGAGTAGTGCCGAGTGAGCGAGCAAAATAAAGATTAAAGCTGTATGGTAGGAATATGCAGATTTTTCTCACGAATACAGTGTATTACGTAGGATATTTCGTGTTACAAAAATTTGCATATCGCTACCGTATAGCTTTAACCATTTCAATTTGCTTGCTCACTGGGCACTATTCGCACAAAAAAATTATGTATGACGGAAGTACGACCTAGGTCATGCATAGAGTTTACCGCGGTAATGTTTACGTACGACATTTGTCATACAAAAATACTACCACCGTGATACGAAGGTTTCACGGTTGTAACGGGGGAAAAGGCCATTACGGCAACGGGTTAAGTCATGAATTTCGAAAAGAAAGTTCTAAAAATGAAAAAAAGTTACACGTTATAAAACGCGTAAATGAAAATTAAATTTAAAAAATCCGCAAAAAGTGTTTGATCGAAAAATAACAAATGTTACAAAAACACTTTGCAAGTAGTCTTGACCCTTAAAAGCGCTCAAAACTTGCGTAATATTAAAGTAATTTTCAACATCCATAATATCATTGTCGTATTTTTAATAGGCGAGACAGTTTTTTTTAATTTTTTCACCAATAATAAAACAATTACAGAATACACGTAAAACGCATAAAATATAATATTCTGAAAACACTAGTAGAATCCAATCAAAAATAATTAGTAGAATACAATCAACAATATTGCACCAATATTAAACAAGTTATGACGGTTTTCAGAGCCGAAGATTAATTGCAAAGGGTTTTTGCAGCATTTGTTATTTTTTAATGAAAAAACTATAACAGATTTATTAAAATTTAATTTTCAGTTCCGTGCAGAAAAAACTCAAACTTAAATTTAATTTTGCCTTCGAGACTCAAGACTTAGATCAACATTTCTAAATGTTTGATTTTGGAATTTTTGTGGATGGAGTGTTGTTTAAAGGAACGGCTCTATACAGACTCCAATGGGTATTTCAATTAATTTTTGCCCGCTTTATATGTGCCGGGAACTCAGCTATTCTTTGAAGGCTGGGGTCAAACTATAAACGCTTTAAAACGGAAGATTTTTTTAACCTATTGCGCATGTAAAACACTTCGATTTTTTTTATTATCGCGTCTGTAACGCGGAAAAACCTCACATGACACGTCTTAGCGTATACGGGAGGACCCGAACGCACGTCAACGGATTAAAGGTCAGCGAAGTTTAACAATAATCAGCATTGGCGGGTTATTATTTCGCGTTTTAGACGCGTGTTATCGTCTTAATAATCACAACAAGTTAAGGGTCGTAGAAAACGAGCAAAACGCAACAACTAATAAGAGCAAAAGTCAATGTTTCAGTTTTTTGTTTTTACGTATTTTTTCGCAAGAGTATATCCTCAATATTTTATCTGACATTTTAATTTACAATATAGGGTAGTGCATTTAATTTCGGCACTTTTTTGTTTTTCCGATGTAACTTTTGACTGTATGGCCTGATTTTCATGTTTGATAGCTCATTTTAAAGCTTTTACGATACTGCGTTGCGTCATAAAAAATTCATTGTACGAAAGTTGTTTTTTTACTTAATTAAGTCATTTTTTAAAAAAATGGAAAATTGCCAAAATTAAATATGTGCATTTAATTTCGGCACTTTACAAACAATCGATTGTTTCTCAGTCAAAAAATCATTATTTTCAAAAATTTAAAAGCCTATCATTATCTCCAGACAGTTTTCTTTAATTTAAGCTTTTACTTGTTGTTCAACGAGTAACTGACAAAAAGTTACAGCTAAAATGCTAAATGGTATCAAAATGAGGAAAATTTGGGAAAAAAGTGCATTTAATTTCGGCACTTTTTAAAAAGACCCCCTTAATCGAGTTTAAGTGCAATGCTATGACTCCTGCACATTTCAACGTTGTCTTTTAACTAATTACAACTACAATTTAACACCCGACCACTAAATTGAACCCGTTTTTACCTACAGCAATAGTGTGCCGAAATTACACTATTTTATTTTATAACGATTGCTCACCACATACGCAACGTAGAACCATGGGGACTAAAAATTCGGAAAATAGACTAAATTTTACCAGGACAGTTTAATTTTTAAACCAATTTATTGCGTAATCATGAAATGCCCCTGTTCTAAAAACGAGTAACAATTTTTTTAAATTATAAATCACACAATTTCACATGAAAATATCATAACATAACAAATAAAAAGCTCACGACAGTCATCTACATATAATTAGCTCTCATTTGAGCTATCAAACGTCGTATTTCGTCCAGGATTACCAAGAATATAGTCCAAAATCAAAAATGCCCAATTGGGAAAAGTGCCGAAATTAAATGCACTACCCTAGCTAATCCAAGAGCATAAAAAATCTTACCGGATTACATTCGGTACGAATTCACTTGTCAGTAGCATTAAAAAATTAGGCTACAGCACTAAAACTAGTAAAAAAAGTTTTGTTTCGTCGGCCAGAGCTCCACTTAAGTCTATTCGTTATAGAGGAGTCTAAACTAGTGTAGTTTATGGAGACTTTTCTAGTCTAGTCTATATATTTGTCTAATCTGAATTTTATTCAGTCATACAAAAAGCAGAAAAACTGGTCACTAAGAAGTGGACGAAATTATTATAATATAAAACTGTGAGGGTTCTTTCACAGCAATATAATTTCTTTAGGGTATACGTTTAAATTTTTAACAAAAATTTAAACAAACCGTTAAGAATTGGTGCATTATACATTACGCTTTCAAAAATTATTTATGGTGAAAATTGAGATATTTTTATGTTTGATTTTCAAAATCTGTTCGATTTAGGGTCGATGGAGCTGAAGGAACTTGGAGCCACTCGGCCTAGCCGAATATGTATATCTAATGTCTATAACATGAAATGTGGATTCAGACTAACCAATCCAACAAGTTCCCTGTGTTGTTTTGTTTTGTGTTTTTTTTAATTATTAATTTTATTAATCCAGATTGGATGGGAAAGTAGTTGTTTATTGTACAAAAATCATACTACAAAAAAGATTTTTAAGTGTGTATATCTGTCCAACCAAACGGTTTATTTACAAGATAATTATATCAGCGTATAGATTATGCTTGTGACTATACACTGATATAATTATTGTATAAATTTTTTCGTTGATGAGTTAGTGAGATATAGTCCCAGTTAAAAGGTTCTCTGGTACGTATAATTTTGATATGTTGGCTATGGTATACAACGTTGTTAAATATTTTTTAACAAAAATAAGTTTTTAATAATTCCCCTATGGGGTCTTCGGAGCCTTCAGCAGGGAACATGAGCGTGTAAAAATTTTAGAAATTTGAAGCCCCAAAATTCGGAACTGGAATCCGAAAGCATAAAAATTGTTTGGAATTATGTTTAGCCTTTGGCTTAAACCTGCGGTGCGGAGTCAAAATTTTTGTCTAGGATTTTGATGATTTTTCGTAAAAACTCTACTCCTGCCCCCAATAGCCCACAAAAATTTTTTTATTAAAATATCTCCACTGTTTCAGGAGATATAACCCCCTAAAATGCTCTTTTTTGACAATTCTGTACTTAAAAGATTGATTACTTAATTGATTGCTCAATGGATATAAAAATTCAAGTTACAACATATGCACTCAAAGAAAGCGGCTATTTTCTACTTTCATCTGATACCTTGATGGTTAAGATTGAAACAGTATTTCTCGAGATATTACGTTTCCCGTACAACTCCAAGTTCCCTGCTTGTGGCTCTAAAAACCCCGTACCAATTTAAAACCGCTAAAAATTATTTATTTATTTATTTCGCATAAAGCCGGATACGCAAGGCCATGTTACTCAGAACTAACTGTTCAACCAAATACTAAATATAACAATATTAACAACTATTAACACATTATCACAATACAGATAGGCTCAATTGGGACTTTTAGTATGCAAGACTTGCGTTCTTCCACTGCATCACAACCTCGACTTATGCCCAAACCTCCGCTTATAAAGCTAAATCAGATGAATTTTTTGTTTTGGGTTTTTATACGTATTGATTTTCGCGGCTCTTAGTTGTCAAGACTTAACGGTTATAACTTTCCTATTTACGGCTTAAACACTGTCCCTGCCGATTTAGGGTGGATGAAGTGGAGAAACTTTGAAGCCGTAAATTGGGAACTTGGGGCCGAAATAAAAATCGCTTAAACCTTTATACCTAAGCGTAAGCAAAGCTTAAATGTAAGCATAAATGTTAAGGGCTGTAAGCATTTTCTTAAGGGCTTCATGATCCCATTGTTCGTGGCTCCAAGTTTCTGAAAATTTCCTACAGCTCCAAGTTCTTTATTTCGGGCTCTAAAGACCCAGTAACCCCTGCCTTACCTTCTGTTTCTGGCTCCTATCCGTTTTCAATGTCTTAGAAGCAAGCTTTGTCAAGCAAGAAGACATCTTTGTCACGGTATTTAGAATACGAAGAATGATTATCGAACCATAAAAAAGCTTATTATAGCATGGAATATTGCGGAAAGAAAGTTGATACATTAATATATGCATGTAGGCAAAGCCTTCAATTTTTCTCATAAAGTTCAATTAAACCTAATTGCGTGGTAAAACGGGACATATAGAAAAGGACAAGCTACCCTGTTTTTTTATTTTATACGACTGCTTTATTAAAAACCTGAAAATTCCATTCGTCATACGCTATAGTTGTTTGGGATCAATATGTTTCGCAAAAAACACGGTATGTTTTTTTTTTAAATTTTTTTATTTACGTATCAAACCTAGGTGTAAACTAACAAGAATTTTAGTTATTTGTGAGTGGTATTTCGAGAAATGGTGCGTTAAAAAGTGTGTTTGATTTTATAGCTATTTTGATTAAGCAAAAACATTTTAATTGCATATTTTTTTGACATTTACAAAGAATTTAAACAATAAACGGTATAAACTTTGGGGCTAAATAAAAAGTGACATCAAAAATTTATTACATAAAAATAAATAAAAAATACCACATGTATTGCTTAAACACAATTTAAGAGCAGAATTCGAGAACGCTTTAAGTAGGACTTGCCCTAATTAGGACCCTAATTTAGGAATTCCCGATTAGTTTGTCATACATTAGTCTACACACATTAGAAATCGTCAGAAATCAGAATTAAAGTACCATAGAAAATTAATCAAAGCGATATCAATTAAAGCGTGCTCAAAGTAAAGCACTAGATATGAGAGACAATTTACTTCGTTTAATTATTTTTTATATTTATCTTACGTTTTGTTATATTATCCCCGCATCTGCATCCACCCTGCATCCTGCATAATACTTTCTACCTGCCTCCACCTTGCGTCCACTCTACTTCTGCCTCCTTCTGCTATTTTTCTGCCTTGTATTTGCCTCTAACGCAGCTTCGAAAGCCGTTTTTGTCGAGTTATCACGGAGATACTAGTTGAATATGCAAGTGGCCTTACACGAAGAATATTTAAACCAACGTATTAATGTATAGATTTTAATATTAGCTATATATCGATATATTTATCATCTGAATCAATCTTACCGTTAGTGAGTTATGCTCACTTGAACTTTTTTTTTGATGTGAATGATTTTTGAACATACTTTAGTGATGTGCGAAATGTATAACACAGTAATACCAGATTTTAATCAATCCATATATTATTTTCTATTATTTTTTTCATATAAACTCAAGAATGTAGAATTGTAGATACATAAAATTAAAAGCGTAATTAAGTTTCTTCTAGATGGGTTTTACTTCAGTTGGCTATCGATGTTTTTTTTGCTTAGTAATTATGTGTTTTAATTATGTTTTCATGAATTCTCAATATCACAGAGAAATATATAAAGTATTTCTAATAGCTTGGAATAAAATGATTTATTCACAAAATTTACAAATCTTAAACTTTATCTATGAAAACTGAGACTTAAATATGTTTCAAAATTAAATTTTATCTATGGGAGATTTAAACGTGTAGTGCGGGTTAGATCTTTTTAAATAAACTACGTTTAAATATTCCCCACCACCACCTTCATTTGTATATAAAAAATAATTGTTTGCAATGAATAATTTCTTTTTTCCGCGATTAGTATGAGTCCTGACTGATACGACAAGATTCAGAAATTTTTTTAATTCCATGTCTTTAAAAATACCTAATTAACTTGTCTTAAATATATGTTTTTGGTTGATAAAATGACATTTTTTGAGCCAATAATTATGTTTTGTTTAAATACCGTAATCGTTTCACATAATTAGTTTACATAAAGCTAATATTTCACATAAATCTCAACAGAATGATTTAGTTTTACGGCACAGTTCCGCATTAGAAAAAGTAGAATGATCAAAGATGATCAAAATATAATTATCTAATTAGATTTTAAAATTCATACTCTTTTCTTCTTATTATTAATATTATTCTAACTAAAATTCTAAAATACCAATTTATATAAATTTCGATTACAATGTATCGGGTAATAAAATAGTATATAATTGATTCAAAAAGTACAACACGTTATAAATCTAGAAGTCTTACATTTAATATATATAATAATATGAACAAAATTGGGCATGGGCAAACATGGACTCATCGAAAAGCAGAGTGAATTGTTCAACTTTTCTATGTGTCACTTCTTTTCCTGTTCAGATTTTTGGTTACGGGTTACAGATCACAATATGTAATTCCAAAAAAAACGAAACACAAAACTTTCTAAAAGGACAATAAATATTTTACCCCAACAATGAATGTTTTACGTCTTTTATCTTTCAGCAAACAATCGATAATTATTGGGTTTTTTATTTGTCGGCGCGCTTAGCAGCCTCTGAGCAAACGCTCAATAAAAAAACAATTATTTTATTTATTTCGTCGCCATAAAAAAACGTGTACTGACGATATATTTGGAAGCACATACGTAACTGAACGAAGTACAGCACATATAATTCCAACATTTTCAATTCATTATTTTCTTATTTAAGCTTAATAATAAGTGTTTACATTTAGTTTTTAAGTTTTTTTCAATAATATACCACGATTTTGAATTTAAC
>JASAMX010019232.1:0-28466 GCA_030248175.1 Microlaimidae sp. YZB2_3 | reverse complement strand
TATTTTTGTCGTGTTGTCATGAGATTGTTTTTCCTCTGGTCTGTTGCAGTCGGATATTTGGGGCCTGTTTCATAAAAATCATTGTAAATTCTCATTTTACAAATCTCCGCCTATTTTTGTAACATACACGATAAAGGTTTTTCGACTTGTAATCCAGGGGGAGCATCTGCGCGCACTGCTCTGCGCTGATTGGTCGCAGCCACGTCATTTCAACTCTGCTAACCGATAAATATTCGCCGTTTCGTTTATCCTTTATTATGTAATTTACAAAACATAGGCGGAGATTTGTAAAATGAAAATTTACAAGTCTTTATGAAATAAAATTTATTTATGTTTTTATTTTTTTTAATATTTTTTGGGTTCATTAAATCATTTTCCCACGGAACTGTAAAAATTAACGTCACAAAAGTTTTGGCTCAAAAATAAATTTTAATACTGTACAAATTTAAAACGCGAATGAAAAAAAAACTACACAAATTTTTTTTTTAATTTTTACGTGAAAACGAAAACAAAATTTCGATATGAAGCTTGTTTCTACAAAAGCCTTTTTTGTGAAAAAGTAATTATTCAGAAAGTTTTTATGATTGGCCATAACAGGATTTTCGTTTCGTGTTTATATCACATCACACGTTATAAACCGACCTCAAAAAAACAAACAATTATTAATTACCGGAAAAATGACCGCAAGAATAAAGGCACAAATGTCACTCAGCTCCAAAGGCATATTAGTTTAATTCTTAAAAACAGCGACTTCGAAAACAATAAAAAGCCAGCAGAATAATGTAAAAAAGCTTTGCAAGCCAAAATCTCACAAAATTTGTTCAATTGTCAATTGTACACAAATCGCCAAATCGAACTAAAACAAAAAACGAACAGAATATTCTGGAACGCAGCAATGTAAAACTTTACAAAACAGTGATAGTGACGGGAAAATGATTCTTTGACGAAAACAGGTTTTTTCCAATTGATGAGTAATTATAATGCTCACACAAGAGATGCACATCTGAATTAATCTTACATTGTAAGTTATCAATCACATTTTACTATTTTAAAGAGTAGATTTATACACTTCACGCTTTTGTTTAGTTAAGAATACAACCTTCACAAAAAACACATTTGTAAAAGGCTGAGTTTTTGGCTATTCAGATAAAAACACTTAAAGTTTTTCATCCTTTGCGATATGTTTTTTGAAAGAAACTTTTTTAAAAGAGGGTGAAAACCCCTAAGAAATGACACACAGCAAGAAACAAAAGTAACACGAGCAATCAAATAAACTTTGAACAAGCATTTATCAATAACGGTGATGTTAAACATATAAAGTATTGCAACAACAATAACAATAGATGAATAAAAAGATACACATGAATTAATTCTTTTAATACCGAAGTCGAACTCACTTTGTCTTCATATATTTATAAAATGTACATAGATTTTTGATAGAGTTCTTTATTTTAAGCTAAGTAATTTGTTTTTTCATAAATTAAAAAAATATGTATAGAACATAAGTTTTTTAATGCGTTAATGAAACAAAACGTATAAAACTGATTTGTTAATAATGCATAATTTGTATAAAACTAGATGTATGTTATAAAGAATGTAGAATGTTAAGATGCATGTTATAAAAATAATAAAGTCCTGTAAAGTGCCCTAAACAAAGTTTTTCAGTGGTCTTGTGAGTGGCAACTTCAAATTGTGATTCAAAAATGTTGCGTGGTATACGTTGGAACAAAAAAATCCTAAACTACCAATTTTTATTGGTGGAACTCCTTTAGGGGATAACAATGAAGTTCGAGATTTGGGTATCTTAGTATCTAATTTGTTAAAAACATCTGATCACTGCAAAATTATAGCTAAAAATGCTTTTAAGATGTTGAATATAGTGTTTCGCTGCTTTCAAACCAAAAATTATAAAGCGTTACTTGCTGCATATACTGCATACATTAGACCATTATTGGCGTGCTGCACTCCCGTGTGGTTTCCATATTTATGCAAAGACATCGATTGCATTGAAAAATTTCAACGCAATTTTACTCGAAGACTTTTTATTATATGTGGTTTTAACCGTTTTTGGAACTATATTGAACGTATGCGCTTTCTTAATCTTAAGTCTTTTGAGGAAGTCTTAAGTTTCACTTATCTATGTGTTATTGTATTGTAAATGGGCTAAACACACTATTTTTTGAATATCTATCTTATATTTTTTAAATGGGCTGACTACAAAGGTCGTAATGATCACAGTTTAAAATTTAATTCCACGAGTGCAGAAGAATATATCTTTTTATTCTTTTCCGTTAAGGGTTGCAAGATATTGAAATAGTTTGCCTGAAAATGTAATCAATACGCCATCTCTAAAAAAAATTAAAAAAGATATTAGTTTTTTAAATTTTAATAAATGAACCAAATTTAACAGGAACATATAAGTAACCTTATGGCTCTGTGCTTCCTTCTCTTTATTTTTTTATATTTGTATCATTGAATCTAATAATTATATTATTTTGTTTATTTTATGACTGTATATCTTACTTGTAATGCAAATCATTTAGTGTTTATTTCAAAAACTTTTTTTTTATATTAATTTGTAAGAAATAAAGTTATTCTATTCTATTCTAACTTCTTTTTTTAATGAGATAAATAAGTTTTATGCATTTTTGTTTTAAATAAGCTAATAAAGCCTTAACCTATAGCTAGGAGTTTTGTTAAACCTTGACTAGAAGTTATTGCCTTATTAGCTTGTATTTATAACAAATATACATAAAATTAAAAAAATATCAATTTATGTGACGCAGACAAAGAGTTTTATAATATGTATTATGATTTGGGGTCGATGGAGCCTTGGGAACTTGGAGCTGGAACTTGGAGCCATAAGTGGGGAACTTGGAGCCGTAAGTAGGGAACTTGGAGCCGAAAGTAAAAATCGCTAAAACGTGTTCCTAAGCCTAAGCGAAGCCTAAATATAACGCTAAGCCATTTTTTTCTTAAATGCTCCAAGTTCCCAGTGCTCGTGGCTCCAAGTTGCCAAAAATTTTCCATGGCTCCAAGTTCCCTGCTTGTGGCTCTAAAGACCCCGTACCAATATTATTTTTCGAATAAAACCCCAAAAATTAAAACGTTATCTAGAGTTTTAAACTACGTGCTAACATATCACCTATAGTCAAAATTTAGTCAAAATTTCGTTTAGTGGACCGGCCCCTGACGACTTCAAAAACTGTACCGCTGGTGGTTAAACAAAAAAAAATTGAACCACATAAATTTTAACTGATTAAAAAAAGTGTATTCACAGAAAAAAGTCCTATATTTTGTCCAAAACGGGCTACTCTTTAATACAATGTCTGGGCTTCTTACAATAATTACAAGATTTCCATTTTAATCATTATCGACCCATTTACAAAGGTGTAGCTTTTTCTAGGCAATATAAAAAATTAATTCTTGAAAGTATTTTATACATGAGAACTTTTACCAATTAAAAACACAAATATTGTTACGAAAAAAACACACAAATATCAAACTGAAAATTGATACCTAAGTTTTTAATTAGAAGAACAGGCTTTTAGAATTGATCGCACTTTTGATGCAAAAATCAACCGTTTACATTAATAATTAACAAAAATGTAAACAATCTTAAAACGCAGTTGTTACACAACTATTCCATTTATTTAATAATTTAAAAATGCTCTCCATTATATAATTAGGAATTTTGTAATGTGTTTAAATTTAATGGCAATTGTTTCAATAATAACTCACAAAAACATAAAAAACCAAAAAATAAAACATAACAAAATATTATTTTTATAAAATTTTTTGTTACAAATTACAAACATCTTGTTTTAAATTTTTGTTGAACTGTCGAAATAATTAAATTATCAAAAAAAATTAAGTTCATTATACAGTTTATCAAAAGAAAAATGAGTTTTTACGTTTTATCCATGAGTTTGAAATTGTTTTTGCTTTAGATGCAATAATTATACGAAGAAATGATATAAAATAGCAATTATATATAATTTAACAGTTAATCAAGGAGAGGCTATTTTAACGTATCTTACGTATAAGATTTTCCACTTAATTTATATTGATATACTCAACATATTTTTCAAACTCGCAAAATTTTTTGAATCTGAGCGTTATAAATAGTTTTAAGTTTAACATCTTTTAAAATGTATTTTTTATTAAAATAAAACCAAAAATATATTTTTTTTAAAATGTCCGGATGCACACTAACTTTTCTACCAACATTTGATCAGAGAAGTCGCACATGTTATTTCTTTTGTGCACCCGATTTTCCGCACATATATTATTTTTTTTGCGCGCAGTGACTTAATGTTTATTTAAAATTTTTTTT
This sequence comes from Microlaimidae sp. YZB2_3, assembly GCA_030248175.1. NCBI lineage: Eukaryota > Metazoa > Nematoda > Chromadorea > Desmodorida > Microlaimidae > Microlaimidae sp. YZB2_3. The sequence continues at coordinate 24,130 of JASAMX010019232.1, read as the reverse complement.
CCCCAATTTCGTAATGATAAATATGGTGCTGGAATTCAACAAAAATGGCATGACTTAATTGTAAAACACTCATAATGTATTAAAAACTGCTAACATATAAAAAATAACAGGAAATGATTAATTGTTGGCAAAAAAATTACACATGGACTGGTTTTCCAGCAACATTTTGGTAAAAATTTTATGTATTGCCGAATATTCTTCTGGGCTATATTATACTGTTAATAAATTTAAAAAATTATTTAAAATTTTAAGTCAATTTGAATATACCGGTAGAATAACTGCAAGGATAAATTTGCAGATGTCGGTTAATTCCAAAGGCATGATTAGTTGATTCCCTGGGTTTAATCAGCACTGTATTATAAAGACACTCCAAGCAACGTGGCAGAACAAGTTCTTTGCTTAAATAAAAAAACTTTTGAGCGTATAGATGAAGTTTACCACATAATTTTAACAAAAATTAAAACTTATTTACAGTATTACTTAAATTTAAAAAGTCATTTTAAATTTATAAAATATAAATCCTTCGACTTTTCAATGGTAATTAATTAGTTTTTTAAAATTCACGCTAAATGTAAAGTTTTTGTAGCGGGTTTTTTTATATTTTATTATTTAGCAAATTATTCATGAATTACTTTTATAATTGCTTAGGGAAAATTCGTGGTTTCGAACCCAGCTCCAAACCTTTTTTTTTAAAAATTAATTTGAAAAAGTGGGTCTTGCAGCAAGGTCTACAGGAATACTATTACTCATGATAATTATTACAAAATAAAACGACAAAATGTAAAATTCGCAATTTTTAAGAGCCCATTAGTAAATTAAAACAAAGTTATTAGGATAAAACTCATGAGCAATCTTTACCATAGACTGTAAACTTTAGATTTTACCTCAACAACCTAACCAAAACCTCAAAATCAAGCTAATCTTTAACGCTATAATGTTTCGATTTTAATTTACTGGTGTGGTCTTGAAAAATGCCACATTGTTGTGTTTTCATTTATTCAATTAAATAACAAATAAAAAGCGCATATAAATCAAACAAAACACACGATATATTTTGAATAAGAATCAAACAAGGTGGTTTATGCTATTTTCTAATATTACGCAATGCACGTTAAGTAATAGAGACTTTTAAAGTTGTAATTTCCCTTCAAATCTAAGTCGTCATAACAACACACAAAAATACACAACAAATTTGATATATTTAGCGTTTTTTATATATTGTTTAAATATATAGAATGGAATCGCAGATATATATTGACGAATACAATTATAGTACAAAGAAATATTTTGGTGATTGATGTGTGCATTTAAAAATTTTTTCCAGCACGAATCATTTTTGTACAGACAAAAGCATTTCACTAGCAAAAACGTATTGGACAATAGATCAGTCAATAGGAGAGGCGAAATATTTTTGAAAAATCGATTTGATATTTTTTGCACAGTGTTATGTTATCATCACAATCCACGTTGAAAATGTATATCTTATAAATTTATAAAATCTTGCGAGTGCTTTAATAATTAAAAAAAGATTTAGGGTCGATGGAGCCGAGGGAATTTGGAGCTGGAACTTACAGCTAAAAATAGGGAATTTGGAGCCGTGAGTGAGGAAGTTGGAGCCGTAAGTTGGGAAGTTTTTTATAACTATATTAAAACTTTATATATATATATATATATATATATATATATATATATATATATATATATATATATATATATATATATATATATATATATATATATATATATATATATAAAAAAAAAAAAAAAAAAAAAAAAATATATATATAAGTTTTAATTTCGGGTTAAAACACATACTGGTCTCTTGTATATTCCGCAGGACAGCTAAGCTAACCACCTGATTTAAAATCAGTTTCGGTTTTACTTTTTAAGTATAATATTCTAAATTTGATTTTATTAAGGTAGGTTTATAGTTGAAAAATTAATATACAAAATGCTTTAAAAATTAAATTTTTTGTTTAAAAGAAAATACTTGTTGTTTAATTAGAAAAAAATGGAAAAAAAACTTTATTATATCTAATACAAATGCATAAAATGATATGGTTACAAATACTAAAAGTTATTTTACTACAGTCAGTAATAGTGCTATGGTACAACGTGATGTTCTTCCGCAGCTCACAATAAAAATTTTGATTGTTTTTTACATGTAATAAACTAATACACACCTATTAGTTAATCGTAAAAATAAATTTAGGTATTCTTATTTAAAAAATAACAATGAAACCAACGCAATTTTGTGGGAGTTTTCAACATATTAGCAATGCTTAAGTCAAATAAAAAAGCTGAGCTGGTTAAATGGTATGATGGTTTTGAATACCGCTGATTTGAATTTTTTTAATTTGTATATTTTCTGAAATGTACAGCGCTACTATTACAATCCTAATCCTAACGCTCTATATAACATATTGCAATTCAAACAGTTAGCAATATTTTAATCTTCTCTTTTTCAAAACATGGGAGCAGTTCTCGGACAACTAATTTTTTTTTACCAAATAAAAAGCGAAAAAAAAAACACTTTCTTACTTCAAATTGAGGATTTTTGAATTGTTTGTTTGCCTTTATAATTGATAATATTATAATATAAATTATAATATAATATAATATAATAATATAAATTCAAAGGCTGTCAAGAGGCACCAAACATAACTCCGTATGGTACTAAAAATTGTTCAAAGGCATAAGGAACAAGAAAACATTAATCGTTTAGCCAACTACTCAAAAACTTGATTCTAACAAATGGGTAACAAAAATCTCTAAGAAGCGACCAAACTAACAATACAAGTTTTATTGCATAAAACTTTATAGTTGTAAAACCTTTCTAAGTTTTGTTTTCCAATTTCAGCACTTATGAGCACGGTAAACTTTTGATAATACTTTGAAATTAAAATTCTAATTGTTTTTGTTGGTAAATAAACAAATATTAATTTTAAAGAATCGCATAAAAAAGGTAATTGATTGATTTTCTGATTGATTGGTGTGGCTCAAATATTACCAAAAAAATATAAGCACTATTTGTTTAATTTAAATTTATACAAATTAGCCAGAAATCTGCTATTAACAAAAAATAGCACAAAATATTACGAAATACTTCAGTAATTTATTTTTATAACTGTTTGAAATAAAAAAGTAAAATTTAAAATTGGAAAAAGGATTTAGAAAAATTAAACAGTAACCACAATGATTTGTGATTAACAAAACAATTACAAATTATGTGAACAAAAATTGTTTAACATTAAATAATTATCTGATTTCAGTTTTTTTTCTTTCAAATTAATATTTTATACCGAAAATGCTTGTTTTTAACGTTTAAAACTGACTATTTTTTAAAAGGCGGGATTTGAACAAAAATCTACGTTATAATTAGCTGTTTAAAAAATCATAACCAAGCTACTGATATCAATCTTCTTATGTTCTATACATTATTATTATATTGTAATCGATATTTGATCCTTCTATAATCGATTTAGAGTCGATGGAGCTTTGGGAACTTGGAGCCATAATTCAGGAACTTGGAGCCATACGTTGGGAACTTGGAGCCGTAAGTAAAAATGTAAAAGTAAAAATAAAGGTAAAAATAAAAACGTTTACCTAAGCTTAAGCGAAGCCTAATTTAACCCCAAACCAGTTTTTTCTTAAAGGCTTTAAGTTCCCATTGCTCGTGGCTCCAAGTTCCCTGCTTGTGGCTCTAAAGACCCCGTACCCTATAATCTGCTTATATTTCAAAGAAAATGCAAAAAACTAAAGTGGTATCATTTTAAATTGACTGAAATTGTAAAAAATGTTACTTTCCAGCGCCTATTAAGCTTTGTTATTTGTCTTTTAGTATACATTTATAATTATTCTTATTAATGATAGTACATATCTGTCTTTTGTACAAAATGAGATGGTAATTTGTAATAAACAACAAAATATAAACTTATAAAACTACATAGGACCTACAAAACTGATAAAAAGACTATCAATTTTACTTATATTTATAACAATAATTTTTAAATAAAAATAATTTGACTGGACACAATAAAATGAAGAAAATTTGATTAAAAATTTAAAAGAATAAATAAAGAAAAAAATTATTTAAAACGACAATCAATCAGCTACTTTAGTAATTTGATTTTTCATAGGGCATACCTGCTGTTTTATTTACAAACAACTGAACAACGTAACTTTACAATAGTTTTCTTATTGGTTTGCGAACGCGAAAATAAAAATTCTTCTTTTCAATTTTGTAAATTGATGTGAATGAGTAAGTTTGTTGAGGGAAATAGCGCAGTAAAACCGGAATCTTCGACTGGAAGGTAATCTGACAAGGACAAACATAATAAACATTTTACAGTGGTCGTTTTCTCAGCAATAAACGCCGCTTGGACCATTTCCATAAAATTGATTAAAAGAATTTGTTTTTTATTACAAAAAAAAAACAAAAATTATTATGATTTTCCAAGCAACAAAATATCGAAAAAATTACAAACTGAATAAAATTAACAAAATTGTTAATTCGTTTGACAAATAATGCAGCTAAATTTTAAGTTTCCAGTTTTAACAAAAATTTAAGCTTTTTGTTTGCAAAAAATTTTCGCGCCAGAACTGAAAAAAAAGCATCATGTTGATAATGTTTGCTATTTAACTAGACAGAAACAAAGAAAACCAAATGTTTAGCTCAGTCGCAAAAATAAATTCAATAAAATACAATATTATATATAAATAGAAAAGAATTATCGATATATTTTTTACTTTCAAACATTATAGTAATACTGCAAATTTTTCACAACTTAAATAATCAGTTTAAAAAAAAATTGGCTTCGAAATTTTTTAAAAAACCGTGGGGTAACTTGTAAATTAAATAAATAAAAAAACAGAAAAAAAATTGCTGTATTTTTAATTACAAATGAAAAAAATGAACTGTAAAAAAGCTTAAACCGTTCTAAAAGCTCTTAAATCTTTCCAACTTTCCATCAAAACGGTGTCATTATGGAGTGTGACAGATATGAGAGCTGGTGATGTTTCCGGAACTCCATTTTTTGAAGCTTTGGAGCAACCCTAGGATCTCCAGATCTCCGTTCTATCTTTTACTTTTGGTAAATGACTTGGCCTCAATCATGCAGTTTTGAATCGATCTTTAACACCAAAACATCTCAAAAGTTTGAGCAAAAACGGTAAAACTAAGCCAACACCATTTGAACCCAACACCATTTTTTCATTGCGGAAAACCACTAGAAACAATTCTGCTTTTGAAAAATTTAGCGACCACTACGAATACAATGTACTTGATCTCGAGTTAGGTCTCAATATGATTCTTCTGATTGTGAGAATGTTTTGAACAGTAATTTTTGAAAAAGCGCTTTTTTAGGAATGTTGAAGCTTTACCAAAATATTCATTGCAACAAAACATATTAAAACTATAAAAAAACCAAATAGTGAAAGGAACCTTCGAGTGAACTACGAATAATTTGTGATACGACACGACGATCCTAAATAAACATTGCGTTTACTACTGCTTGAAATAAAATAATAATAAAAAACAAAAGGGTTTTGTTTTTGTGTTATGATATACACGAGAATGAAATTGGCATCAAGTGGTTATGGTGAATCGGAACGAAATATTAAAAAATCCTGACACAATATTACAATTGAGTTAATACCAATCAAGCCTGAGAAAAAAAATCCGGCAAAAAGCTTTTAAATTCTTACTAAATAAGTGAAAACAAAAATTTATATTGCGGTCCTTTAAGCAAATGTTTTTTACTCTGAAAAAATCTTGGATACTAAAACCCGTATAGCAAAACGAAGTTATAATAAACGTTGAAAATAATCAGGTTTTCGGTTTATTGTTACAGATATTCTTTTTTATTATTGATGCAATGTAAAAAATTTTATATTTTTTGGATCATTATATTTTTTCTTGTTTTTTTGACCCTGTTTTTTAGTGGGACATTCCTGTGGTACCTTCGAGTTTCAGAAACGTGGTCTCGCTTTTTCAATTTCTTAATTCAAAATAATTATTTGGAGCGTGTTTTTTTTTGTTTATAATATTCTTTTAAACTTGAGACATAATATTAAAATAGATTTCCGGGTTTAACCCTAAGTTTCTATTGCAGGCAAACCGATCTTCAATAAAATTTTATTTTGACGTTTCGAAGCAACCATGTGCTTCTTTTTCACAGGTTTTTAACGTAAATGGGTAAAAACATAGTAATGTTGAGACCTAATATGTTTTATGGTTGAATTATCTATTTTCAAAACTATAGCATCTAATAATTTTAATAATAGTAAACCTGACTCTTTAATATAAATAATATAAAAAAATATTATTCTTCGAAAGTTGTACGATTGCTGAGAAAAACGGCATGCATCACGGATTATGGAATACAGCTTAAGACATGCGTAATTTTGATTTAGATTATTACAAAAACAGTAAAAGGCTGGTTCGCATACTTATGTAAAAACGTCCTTAAGCGAAGTCCAAAGGACGTTTTTACATAAGTATGAACCAGCCTTAAAACTTCATTTGGACGGAGGCACATTTTAAATATGCACGATAATTTTTTTCAGGATCATTACTTTTGCTATTAACAAATTTATAATATCTGCGACAGTTTCATGTTAAAAGTTTCACAACAAAATTATTATGAGACTGGCCAAAAATGATTTTTTTAGATTTCAAAATAAAAAGATTTTTCAGAATATCCTATATTACGAATAACACGTTTAAGCAGTACAATCTCAGCGAAAATTAAAAAGCAAGCAAAAAAAATTGAAGATTTTGCATTCATTTTAGAAAAGTATATCCGCCTGCTGACTTTCCAAATAGTAATTGAAATAGTTGTGAAGATATAATCTCAAGGCAAATACAACCCCGTCGAGCAACCGTCGAGATTACAGAAAAAGTAATATAAAAGCGCCAGGTTTCGGACAAAATCTGGAGGAAAAACCAGATTTTACCAGTGCGCAAGATGTCTATAGATTTGTGCGTTCCTGTTGGCAGAACAACCGGCCTCACGGGGATTGCGGCGTCGCGGGATTTAATGGTGTTTTACAACCAACCTACCGCCCTTCCCTTCAACGCGCAGTGGCGTAAACAACCTCCGCATTGCGAATATTCAGGGCGGGTCCTGTCTTTCGTGTTTCACGCGACGATTTTTTTTTCGAAAAAAAAAACGATTAGTTATAATAATTCACTTTCAAAATTTCTATTAGCTTATTTAAGTTTTGTGCCAATTATTATTTTACTTCAAAAATATTACTTTTGCCATCTTACTCCAACTTATGATATAAAAAGGCTAAATTGATCACGAGACAAACTGAATAAAATTTCAGTAAATTTTAGTGAGAAATTTCTTCAAAAAAATCTTTAACATTATAAATACACCATTTTCAACCAACAAAACAATTATTTTTGACGGTAAATATATTGCCAGGTAGCTTGCAGTGGAACTTTCTAAACATAAACCACTCCACACTACAAACAACATGATCCATTATGCAGAAACCACGATATTACATGACAAAATTTTTAATACGCAAATTTATATATTTAAGAAATATTTGCATAGCTTACGGTAGTTCATAAAACAGTCTATTGTGTAGTATTTATTTGCTACAATTTAGGAAGGACTAGCTTTGAAAAATGCTATCAAAATAAAGTGAAAAATAGGGGTGCTATTTACCCGGACCTATAAGTTCAAATAGAAAATACGATACGTAACCACTATACCAGTGTGAACAAATGCCAATTAAAAGGAGGTTCACAATAACAACAAGTTTCAACAATTTCTCAATCTTTATTTTATTTCCATTTTAATATGAATATTTCTTTTTATGTTAAAAAAAAACAAAGCTATAATGTCAAAACTAGCATTATTGCGATCAGGAGTAAAGATTTTACCGATTTTTTTTAAAATCTACTTTTCATCCGATAAAGTCAAAGTCTATATTTTTGATGTTAGCAACTGGTGATATTGTGTTCTTTGATTTATTTTTAAAATTTTTCAAGCAAGCTTTTCCAACTTTTTTCTACGCCTAAGCACAAAAAGAAAAAAGTCAAATGTTTAATTTTGGGTATAATATAAAAGCTTTTTTTTAATTTTAAAAATCCTGTCACAAAGCTTATTGTGCAAAACTAAAAAATATTGCTTGGTAAATCAAAAGTAAACCATTTTTTTAACACTTTAAATGAAGTAGGTATGAGCCAAGCTTTACCCAGCTTGCGTTTAATTTAAAAAAAAAAATCAAAAAACAATGCACAAGAGACACACTAAAATACACACTAATATCATTTTACGAAAAACCTACTATTCCATCCGGAAGCGCGACACGACGGTCCAGAGACACGACGGTTCCGCAACACGACAGTCCCGGTAGTCGAAAGATACGACACGGCGGTCCCAGGAATGAGAGGGAATACGACACGACTTTCCCGAAAGAATGCGTTTGCAATGCAACTGTTGCAACTTTGGGAAACACAATAGTTAAAAAGCATTAAAAACCGTGTAAACCAATTAAATTAGACAAAAATAAAATGGACAAATGATTATAAAAATTTTACCATCATAAGATAAAGATAATTTTGAATAAATTTTTATTCATTCTTTTGTACTCTTTAAAATTAAATTTTTGTTCCGATTTGAAATTTCGAAATTCGATTTATCCTTTTTAAACAAGCTAAAATTTTTTGCATTTAACGAGCAACTTATACATTAATTTTGTTTTTTTTATACTTTAATTTTGTTTTAAGGCAATAATAGACTGCTGCTAACATTTAATAAGTTATATGCCGTAAATGCTATGAATTTTCTTAAAATTTGTAAAATCATTATATAATTTTAACTAAAGTTAATCCATTTTTTAGCAAAAATTAATTCAAGTAAAACGTAATTTTAAATATTGCGGCGTGGTATATACATAAGTGTGCGGAAGAAATACCTTCTTTAAAATATCTTAAAAAATATATCTTTTTTGGGCAGTAAATTATTCGGCATTTTTAAAATCTCTTTTTAGGTTTCCTAAAGGTTTTTTTATGTTTTTTTAGCTTATTTTTAAGGTTTCGCTTAGGCTTAGGGAAAACAAAGTTTTCTTTTGTTATGAATCTAAAAATGTTTTCAAAAATATTCTTTCTGAAGATATTATGCAGAGTATATTTTTTTAGTGCCAAATAAAGTGTTGTTAAAAAAGTATATTTATATTACATGTTTGTTTTTAAAAGAAAACTCAGAAGTTCTATGTTAAAACTTGATGGCATAATAGCAAGTAGAAAAACGCACATTTTCTTATTTAAAACGTAACATTGTTTCAAGCTGTAGGAGACGCATTATGTATTCGGGACCGTCGTGTCGCGGGACCGTCGCGTCGCGGGACCGTTGTGTCGTAGATCTATTCCATCCATCCCTTTGTGCAATTTTACACATACAAAGCCTAGCTGAGAATTTTTAAGAGTTTCTAAAGGTAGACTTTGTTTATTTTATAAACTTAATTTTTCTGATAACACCGTAATTATAAAAAGTAAATATCGTGCCAAAATTTTAAAAATTTCTGTTTAAGATAAATTTTCATAAAAACTATGCTTTACCAAGAATGCATTGGAACTTAATGTTCCGTTTTCTTATTTTCTTAAGAAAAACTAGAAATTTAGTTTAACTCGAACATATGTACAAATAAATAAACGTAAAAAATGTCAATACAAAAGAACGCAAACACCCCTAGAGTGCTTGCTTTTGCACACTCTAAAATGCATAGCACATTCAATAAAATGGCACAACAAATAAAATGCTCATTTGACGAGTCAATAACAATTTTAAAATTATGAATAACTGGTTGACATTTAAAGGATATTTTTATTTATTTAAGGAGCAGTTGCAAATATAACCATATTTGGTACGTTAATATAGTGTATTTTATAATGGAAAATATATGGCCTTGAAGCCTATGCTCAAAAATAAATCTTATCACATTTTAGTTAAATGTCTATGGATAAAAATTTCGGCGGGGTTTTATAGGAGCTAAAAGTTTTAGGCTCTATGAAAAACCTGTGACTCGCAAACAAATGCGTACAACGGAAGAATTGGTTTTAAATAAAATCAAATTATTATGAATGCAGTATAAATTAACTCAAATTGTTGGCTGAGATTAATTTTACATAAATGAATTATTTCAATTTAAAACCTAATATAACACAGATTATCCTCGTAATATTTTAAAACAAATTGCAGATTTCCTTACGACGGCCTATTCTCTGTTTTTTTAGCGATACTGGAAAAAAGTTGACAAAAAATTTTCTGTTTGCAGTCTTATAACTTTTGAACGCGCCGCAATCAATATGCAAATATCTCGGGTTAAGGTCCTTGTACTTTTGGCTACCTCCTGAAAAAAAAATTTTTCAAAAACTTTGGGGGGTTAGCTCCAATATTGCCGAAATTTACGGTCAATTTTTTTCGGCCAAATTTCTAACTTTTTACCATATTTGGCTTTACGTCTGAATTTTTTTTGCAGATTGCCCATACTTTTCTGAGCTCAAAAATATATAATTTGTTAGGGGTAACCTACCTGGGTCGGATACCCCGAGAGGTTAAAGGGGGTCAATTTCACGATTTTTGCTAAAAATCTTTGTATGGGGGACACATTATGCATATTTTGGCATCATGCTCAAAAACCGTTGGAGCCACAGGCCTGAGACCGGGGGGATTTATGCAGAAATTTAAGTCCGACATTTTGGTGATAGTCTCAAAAAAATCTTGATGCCCTGCACTGCAATGGCTGACCCCTAAAAAAAACTTTTGACACAGCCCCTCTACATAGGCGAGTAATATATCATTTTAAAGCTCTCGGCGTGATGATTTCAAAAACATAAAAAATTTGCTCTAAACGGTCGGGTAACCAAAATACAGACCCCTTTGTACCCCCAAAATTAATAACGGGTGATTTTTTTGTTTTTATTATTTATAAGCCGTGTTTATATTTGTTTGAAAGCTCTATGCGTGCTGATTTCAAAAATATTAATTTTAGACTAATATTTGTTATGGTTACCCGTTTACATACCCCCAAATACCCCCAAATTGGAAAAATGATAATTTTGTCATTTTTTCATTTTAAGTGACATGTTTATACTCATATGAAAGCTCTCGACGCACTGATTTCAAAAATATATGGTTTTTTAATTTTCTTCAGTGGTTACCCATTTTTGCACCCATCAATGTACCCCCTAAAATTCTTAAGAGGTGATTTTATTATAATACCCTCATGTTTATACTCATATCAAAGCTCTCGAGATGCTGATGTCAAAAAAATTATTTTCAACTCGATTTACCAAAAGGTTACCATTTTTACAACCAAAATGTGCCCCCAAAAATTTTTAAGAGATCATTTTTATATATTTATTGTAATACCGTTGTCTTTACTTATATAAAAACTTTAGAATATGCTAATCACAAAAATATATATTTTCAAACTTTATTCATCCAAATGGTTACTATTTTTAACAACCCATACTGTACCCCAAAAAATTTTTAGGGGTTCTTTTTTTTCCTTATATATTTATTATAAATAGCCTCATGTTTAATTATATGAAAGTTAGATATGTTATCCCAAAAATATAACTCCGATTCACTGAGTTACATATTTTAAATAAATTTTCTAACCATAATGTACCTCCTAAAATTTTTGGTGTACATTATGGGTTGTAAAAATGGTAACGATTGGGTGAATCGAGTTGGAATTTATATTTTTGGGATAAGAGTGTATAAAGCTTTGATATGAGTATAAACATGAGGGTATTATAATAAATATATAAAAAAACCCCTAAAAATTTTTGGGGGTACATTATGGGTTGTAAAAATGGTAACCATTGGGTGAATCGAGTTGAAATATATATTTTTGAGATCAGCGTGTCTAAAGTTTTTATATGAGTACAAACAAGACTGTATTACAATAAATATATAAAAAAGAACCCCCAAAAAATTTTAAAGAGTACATTATGGGTTGTAAAAATGGTAACCATTGGGTGAATCGAGTTGAAATATATATTTTTGGGATCAGCGTGTCTAAAGTTTTTATATGAGTACAAACAAGACGGTATTACAATAAATATATAAAAATGACCTTTTAAAAATTTTTGGGGGTACATTTTGGTTGTAAAAATGGTAACCTTTGGGTAAATTGAGTTGAAAATAATTTTTTTGACATCAGCGTGTCGAGAGCTTTGATATGAGTATAAATATGAGGGTATTATAATAAAATCACCTCTTAAGAATTTTAGGGGGTACATTGATGGGTGCTAAAATGGGTAACCACTGAAGAAAATTAAAACAAACTATATATTTTTTAAATCAGTGCGTCGAGAGCTTTCATATGAGTATAAACATGTCACTTAAAATGAAAAAATGACAAAATTATCATTTTTCAAAATTGGGGGTATTTGGGGGTATGTAACCGGGTAACCATAAAAAATTTTAGTCTAAAATTAATATTTTAAAATCAGCACGCATATAGCTTCAAACGAATATAAACACGGCTTATAAATAATAAAAAAATCACCCCTTACTAATTTTGGGGGTACAAAGGGGTCTGTATTTTGGTTACATGACCATTTAGAGCAAATTTTTTACATTTTTGAAATCAGCACGCGGAGAGCTTTAAAATGATATATTACTCGCCTATGTAGAGGGGCTGTGTCAAAAGCTTTTGTTTAGGGGTCAGCCATTGCAGTGCCTTAGGGCACCAAAAATTTTTTTAGACTATCACCAAAATGTCGGACTTAAATTTCCGCATAAATTCCTCCCGGTCTCAGGCCTGTGGCTCTAACAGTTTTTGAGCATGATGCCAAAATATGCATAATGTGTCCCCCATACAAAGTTTTTAGCAAAAATCGTGAAATTGACCCCCTTTAACCTCTCAGGGTAACCGACCCAGGTAGGTTACCCCTAACAAATTATATATTTTTAAGCTCAGAAAAATATGGGCAATCTGAAAAAATTTTCAGACGTAAAGCCCCATTTGGTAAAAAGTTAGAAATTTGGCCGAAAAAAATCGACCGGAAATTTCGGCAATTTTGGGGCTAACCCCCAAAATTTTTGAAAAAAATTTTTTTTATGAGGTAGATAAAAGTACAAGGACCCTAACGCGAAATATTTACATATTGATTGCGGCGCGTTCAAAAGTTATAAGACCGCAAACAAAAAATTTTTTGTCAACTTTTTTCCAGTATCGCTAAAAAATCAGAGAATATATGTAGTTTACAACGTTTAAAATTCATCAAAAATAAATTAGAAAACTTGGAACACTCCGGCAAAAATATAGTTAAAGTAAGAATTGAAGTTTTTCTACAAAACAGACAGATTCCGTTTTTTTTTAAATCAAATGCCATCATGAAACGACAAATAGAAAAAAATCGAAAGTTTTTTTTCCCGAAACATTAAAAAACTTTATTTTAAAATAACTTAGCATGGTCTAAATGACACTAAATTTTTGTTCTCTAAATTTAAATTTTGTTTGATAAATAAAAATTTTTGGCTTATAGAAAAATCGTAAATAAGTCTATTTATAAGTATTTGGAATGACTCAAACATTCTTAAATTAAAAAAAGTCTTCTTAAAATTGTAAATTAAATTAAAATTCTGTTTGTTTAATAATTTTTTATTTAAAACTATATTCATTATTTCTATATATGCTTATGTTTACAAAAATAATCACAATATTGTTTACTTTATTTTTATCATTGCTTGAAATAAATAAATAAATAAATATAGAATACTATGTAAACGCTAATTTATATGCTAATCTAATTACGTTTTTTTATAAAAAGTTTATAAAAGGTTATTTGATTTGATTTGGTTATTACTTGATCACATTATTTGATTATTTGTTATTATTTCACGTTATTTGAGGTTATTACTTGATCAAATTATTTGATTTCTTTAAAAATCATTTTTGGTTGTTGGATTTACAGATTCCTAAAATTCTTTAAGTTTAGTTGTTAATTTGTATATAAGTCGATTTGAAAATCTCCAGAAAATTAGTTTTTGTAACAAATCCATTAAAAAAACTACATATTATTTATTATTTTGCATCGAAATATTTACTGACACAATTAAATCACGCCCACTAATGAGGCGTACCGTATATAAGCAAAAATTTTTCCAATAATTAAAACCAGAAGTTTAAGGAACATAAAAACAAAGAAGATCCGTTAACTGTAAATGTGAAATCCAATCAGAGTGAAAATGCGAAAATGGTGAAGTAACGACTTGTTTTCCGGGAAAATATGACTTTCAGGTAAACACACGGGATGAAATACTTTAATAGTTATCGGTTATTTTAGGTATTTTTGATGACTTATTATATTATTTTTCCCGGCTTGCGTGTTTATACCTTATTTCTTCTTGACGGAGAGCGGAAAGTCCTTAATGTCAGCCTGAAGCACTTCAGCTTTAATTTGGATAACATTCAAACCCCAGCCTACGCAGTACATTTTTTGCTGCTCTTACAAGAGTAACTATCACAAATTATTCCTATATCGTCTGAAACGCGTTACTACTTACTGATTTAATTCTAGCTGAAATTTAAACATGATGTAGCCTTGATGTGTAGAATTTTAAATGTCATATTTTAAGTTAGCTGGTTTTGTATTAAAGGAGCAGTCTTATATCCGGGTGATATGGAAATTTGATTTTGGATTCAGTTTGGATATTATCAAAACTCCGCCGGGCAGCTCTTTTACATTTTTGTAATATCGTTTTTTATTGTTTTTATAGATTCTTATTCTTGAATAACTTTATATGTAGTATTGTAATTTTTATAATTTCCTAAAAATTTGGTTTTTAAATAATATTGAAAAATCGAAGTCTATTAATGTTGACTTTCCACCAAGTAAGGTTTTTATATAATATTTAAAAATCGAAGTCTATTAATGTTGACTTTCCACCAAGTAATAACCTTCGAACACCACAGAAATACTATGCAAGATTTAAGTTAATATTTATTGAATTTCGAGAAAACCAAACGCGCACACTCACAGACAGAAATACAGACAGGACGATTTATGTGCACACTCGCACGATAAGCGACAAAACACACCGGAATATAGAAAGAATACAAAAAATTTTAATCTAATTTTTTTCTTCATTTTTTTTATTCCGTTTTTTGGCTTCGGTGTTTGCAATTAAAAGAGGAGAACTTAAGGCTGGTTCATATTTATGCCAAAACGTCATTTGGACAAAGTCCAAAGGACAATTTTAAAATAGCCTAAACGTCCTTTATACAAACCAAAACGTCCTTTGGACTTTTTCCTTAGGACGAAGTATGAATGCTAGTTAGAATTTGTCCTTTGGAAAAGTCCAAAGGAGAAAATCCAAAGGGAAAAGTTCAAAGGACAAAAAGTATGAACACGTTGTCCTTTGGACAAAGTCCAAAGGACGTTTTTACGCTGTATAAGTCCTTTGTCCAAAGGACGTTTTGTCATAAGTATAAACTAGCCTTTAGGAAACGAAAGAAAACTAAACCGAAATGCCACGAGGTAGCTACAAATCAAAAAACAAACGTGTTTTAGCAAATCCCCTTGGAAACTTCATTTTAAAATAACATACCGTGTTCCAAACGGCTTTAAAATTTTGATAATATTTTAAAACTTCAAAGTTGCCTATTAGGTCCACAAAAAATAAATTCGCAACATTTAGAGAACTGCCACCAGTTCATTTATAATTATTTGGAGACTGGCTTAAAATTACTGGATTTCGCAAAATCTTCCACAAATTAAAATTAAGCGCTGTTTATTTAATTTTTTTAATTATATTAAATTATATGAATTATTTACCTGTTTATTTTTTAGAAAAATCGCATAATCTATTCTGCTTTTATTTGCATTATGGTTATGATCAATGGTTTTTTGTTGCTAATGAAATAAAAAGAAAAAATAGACAAAAAATTCAAATCAATTATCATTGTAAGAAAAACGAAAAAAAAAGGCAAGCAACACTTATCATTGTAAGAAAACAAATAACGGTCATTTTTATTTTAATATCTGTTACCGAATTTGCAAAAACCCCGCGCGTGAGAGATGTGGCGATCAGAGAGCGTTCGCGGGTAGTGTCTATATTTAAATGGATTCGTTTGTTTAAAATTTATAAACCTGAAGAAAGTAATCTATTTACAACTCGAAGCTTTATTTTATGTTACCGAAGCGAAGTGCAAACAAATCACAATCAATCTACGAATGTTTGAGATAAAACTGTGATCAGAATTTTAATTTAAACGTTATCCTGGTAAGGACCGAATTGCTTGAATTTGGAAAAAAACGGTTTTTACCTGCCTCCTACCTGCCTTCAACGAAAATTTTGTTGCCTCCTTCCTACATGCCTCATACCTGCCTCCACCCTACCTCCTACCTGCCTCCGAGGCAGTTTTAGCTGCCTCCTATCTGCCTCCTAACCTGTATATGCTTCATCATAGGAGGTTGGGTCACCTGCCTCCGAGGCAGTTTTACCTAGCCCCACCCTGCCTCCTAGCTGCCTCCATTCTACCTCCATGCTGCCTCCAAGGCAGTTTTACCTGCCTCCTACCTGCCTCCAGTCTTCCGGAGGCAAGCTCAAGAGCCGTCCTTATCGGGTTATGCCCGATGATGTCGAAGAAGGATGGGGGGCATATTTGATAAGTTATTTTTATGTGTTCAGTAAAAAAATACTTATGGAAAATACCATATTAAAAAAAAAACACATATAAATTTCTTTAAAATTTCCATGGCGGATTTCCAAGCAATGGTTTTTTTTATAATAAAATAGATGTCTTTATGCTGCACAACGTATTTTCAGCAAAACACTCTTTCGAAATTAAAAAAAAAAGAAAATCTTCCTCGCGGGGTCAGGAGAACCCTTGCCCAACTCAGGGCAGGAAAATCTCTATTCCTCTACTCCTACCTACACAAAATCAATCCCACACAATACACATCACCAAACTGCCCGCTATGTAAAACACAAATACACACGACACAACATCTTTTCACATGCACACACATAAATACGACCTTGGGACCAGAAGACCTTTGGGCGAACCCTGCAGCGGTTGCTGATCTCCTCCGGGCGTGGGAAGAGGGGGTGAGCAAGGCGAGCAGCGTGCCAGACGGAACGAACCAGGGTTGAACGAAACCATGGTTACTGGCAAAGGACACACACCAGGATGGGGGCATATTTGATAAGCTATTTTTATGTGTTCAGTAAAAAAATACTTATGGAGAATACCATATTAAAAAAAACACATATAAATTTCTCTAAAATTTCCATGGCGGATGGCGGGCTGTAGTTTTTTATAATAAAATTATAATTATAATTTTTATAAGATGTCTTTATGCTGCACAACGTATTTTCAGCAAAATACTCTTTCGAAATTAAAAAAACTTTTTTTTGAACTGGTTGAAAGTATTTTTTGAGAAATTTTTAGTTTATGCAGAATAAAATAATATTAGTTTTTTTAATTAAATAAAATAAAAAGTATTTGACAGTTGATTATACATTAGATTTTAAAAAACCACTAGGTTTTTAGTTGTAAATTTTACGAAAGTTTTTTAACATTTATATAAATACTGTCTCTGTGATTTTTTATAAAGTTGGTGTATAAATTGCTAACTGCAATTTTTTCTCACCCATTAGGATAACCGTTCTTTAACACTTAAGATTTTATTTTAAATTTTAATTCAAGATTAAGTGAAATTTTGCTAAAACGACGCTAAATTTTGACGCATTATATTACGATTATATTTTGATTAAATGATTTTAAGTATGAGTTCAAACATAGAAAAGAGACACAATTCCCATATTCCAGATCACATTTTAAATTCGTTTCTTTTTTTAACATTATCTAACTTTTGTTTCTTTAAACTTCATTAAAGTTACGACCTGTTAAAATTTGTTTAATGAGTCTTATGTTTATACAGATAAATCAAAAACGATCCATTTTTAAAAGACGTGACACGCTTTTTTGCGTCACGAAATTGCACTAAATTCCGTGACTTTTGAGGTTTTTGTATAAATATTTTTCTTCTTGTGAGGTCTTTATTATTGTTAAACTTCGTAAATTACAGTAGTCTTATATAGATTACCGTAAAAAAATCAAAATTGTTTAAAAAATCCGAATTCAAAATGAGTGTTTATTTTCCCGCTATTTTAGCTGCCTTTCTAAGCTGCGGGGCTTTATTAACATGCATTGTCTATGCTCCAATAATTTACAATGAAGTCTATGGCGTTTGGAGAGAATTAGACAATGAAATGAATGAGTTTCGGGTCAGTTTGTAGGATATAAAATCTTAACAAATTTTTGAAAATTATTCAACCGTCCTATAGCATACAAATTAGAACTTTTCTCTGATCTGCTCTTCTCTGCATATTTTTTTAGATTAATATGTAGATTAGTTTTTTTTCAATACATTTAAAAACATGCAAGCATATTGTGAAAACTTTAGGGTATAGAACAACCAACTTATATAAATATCGACAATCTTTATTTCACTCATTGATTGTTGTTTTAACGCAATCTAATTAAATGCATATATCTAAATAGATAGATATGTATATTGATCAGTATGAAGATCAAGAAGATCCTGATCATATACTAAAACAGCAGCACAACAGCCAAAAAATTAAGATTTAAGGTAAATTGAGTCAATTACCTCACAAAATACTAAATATTTGTTACTCAGCGAAATAATTGTATAATTCTTAGATTTTCTCATTAATTTTTTAAATTTTGATCTGCTTACAAATTAGATGGAAACTGCACCATCAAAGGTAATTTTAAACATTTTCAGACCATTTCAAATGATTTATGGCAAAAAATGGTATTGATGTCCACACCGGAGTCAAAACGATATCGAAGATATGTGGAAGGTGAATTTTACTTAATTACTCCAAGAATACGTAAGTATACTTAATAGTAATAGTAATAGTAAATATACTTAATACTTAATAGTGCAATGTTACTATATGAGAAACATTTTTGCCTGTGACCACCGCGTATCGTTTCTTAATTTAAAAAAAAAAAACAAATTCTTTTTCAATTGTACTGGGTCACAAATTTTGATCTACGAAAAAACCCTAAAAATGTTATTTTTGTGGTAAGATGACGGTACTCTGTTGTATTATTACCTACATCGTGCTACAAGTTGCTAATAATTTGTTTTGCCTATTTTTTGTCGAAAGTACCGAGCGTTATTTGAAAATATTCGCGACTTTTGAACAAATTTGCTTCAAAAATTTCAAAACCGCGCATTTAACTTGTCATCACAAAAATTCAGTGAATTAATTGCTCAAATTTTCAGAAAAAAATTTGAAAGGTTTTTTTTACTAACAGCAAACCAAACAGCGTTTCTTATCTTTTACTATTAATTTTTATTTATTTTTAGGACCAGATTTTCTTATTGTATCGACAGTAATACTTACGTCATACGACAAACCAATTTTTTAGCAATTTCAGCGATTATTTAAGAAACTGAGCTATGTTTGTGTATATGTTTCATAGACAATTTCTCCGCTCCGTTGGTGGGATATAACAGCTTAAATTTGAGCTTTGTCGCTTCGTTAGTGCATGCAATTTTCGAACAAACATCATTTACAATCGAAGAACATTTAGTTAAACATTAAAGGCCTTATTAGCCCTTCAGTTTATAATTTTGAATTTTTACACTTTCTAAAATAATACAGTTTGGATTGCGGTAGCTTTGTTGAAAATAGTTATTCAAACTTTTGACCAAACTCAAACAGTTTTCAACGAGCCAGTACTCGCTCAATTTTTTGGATTATTTGCTAATATGTATGTATATTCCGAATTTTTCAGTGACTCAAAATTAGGTTTTACTGGTTTAAAACTAGTAATAAAAACTAATTATTATTCATTGTTGTAACACATTGTTAATAATTTTTTGCATAACACAACCTAACATAACAAAAATAGGGTCGGCGGTCCCACCACGATACAAAGTTCCTCTCAAATTAAATGAATCTTTTCCTGGAAATACTATATACAAATAAAACATCTACTAAAAATTTTAGTGGTCTTTTTGTATTTAGTTAAGCATCACAAAATGTTTTTTTTTTCTGATTAACCAAAAAAATTTATATATCAGAAACTGTAGTTACGCTTAATATAGTTCTAAATAATGGTCAAAAGTTAACAAAAATATTCGAAATTTTTTTTTCAATGATCAGATAATATCATACTAAGCATAGTCTATGCATAGTTTAATTCATACTGTTTTCATCATTTCATTGTGTTTTTTTTTCTTATTTTTTTCTCTTTTTCTATTTTTTTTTCATCAACAACATCAAATCTGCGACTTAATTGCCGCCAATATGAATTACAATTGTAACTAATTATCAATGAACATAGCTATCTGATATGACTTTAAAGGCTCAAAAAGAGCGCTTATTTAAGTCAGTTCATATAGTTGTTTAATCTCCCATTTCCGAAAAAAAATTGTAATGATCATTGCTTTCATAACGAATTCTGATTTTGCGGCGGGACCGCGGACCCAAATTTTTGTAATGCTAGGTAGGCCTATAGTTTGCTTCGTTTAAATAAATAATATTATCAAGGTTTTAATTGATATTACTTAATACTAAAACTAAAATGAAACATGTCCTACCTTATCTCCTATTTGTTTAATGTTATATACGGAGACTCTATGTAAGATTCCAATATTAATAAAACCAATTTTTATTTTAGGCACCGATGAAGATGGTTCTTCGGAAAGTGGCGGAGGTATTATTTACGTTATTACAATCACAGCTAGAAATCCTTTAAAATAAAAAAAGCGTTAGTTTATAATTAAAAAACCAATTACCATCACTATCATCAAAAAGACACACAAAAAACGACCCAACCCTTTTTTAGATGAAACAACTTTCGAAAAAAAAACGTATGAAAAGCTTATACCCAAAATAAAAATGAAATTCAATATATCGAAATCTAAATAATAAACCATAAATTGATTAATAAAACGTACATGCCTATTTCATTCTAATTAAAATCCTGCATTTTATTGAAAAAATTGATGTGCAGCGTTTCTCAGTACAGTTTTTTGATAAGAAATAACCTGCTGATATTATAATTTCTGTTGCGATATTTTCTACTCTCTACATTTAAATCTCAGTTACACGTTTTAAAACAGACGATTTCTGATAAAAAGCAACATATATAATCAATGTGATGCCTTTTTTTAAAAACCCTAGGGATTTAGTCTTTCGTTTTTAAAATCTTTTGCATCGATTACGATATTTTGCGAACAGTAAGCAATGTTAATATGTGCTATAGCTAATGTTTATTATAAGTTTCACCGTAAGTTGATTAAACATGTGATTTTAATTTTAAGCAATGTACTATAATATGAATAGTATGTGCACGTATAAAATCAGTGCCGCATTATAAAAGATAAAACTTGAAATAATGATAAATTATAAATATCCCAAACAAAATTAAAACTGTAATTTTAATTCGTGTATTTTTTTATGAACAACCATATTTACGGGCAGTGTTAAGGCGCTTAAATGTTAAATTTTGTGATTTATTTTAAACAATTTTATGTTAAAAAAGTTTAAGCGCTTATAAAAAGTCTGTTTGAAAATAAAAACAGAAAAATTCGTGACTTTCAAAACATTTGGAAGTTAGTGGATGGAAAGTATTTTTTGTTTTATAAAAAGTTAATCCTTTAAAAATTTCACCAGAATGAGAAATTACATAGCAGGATTGTTATTTTTAGAATCAAATAATTTTAATAAGTTCATTTAGAAATAAATAGCCCTGCAATATTATTTCAATCCGAATTTCCGATCCCTGACGGAGTTTCTGACCCTTTTTCTCAAATTAGTTGTGGTAAGTATTATATTTTCAGTGTAACTTCTAGCTTTAATGATGTTCTAAAAGTTCCGGAACGGAATGTCGCTTTTCAAAGCTTCGGAGTTTTTATATTTGTAATAATTTGATTTGATTACTAAAAAACCCGAAAACTTTTTTAACAGTTTTCAACCTTTGGAAATTTGTTTTAGTATTTTAGTATTTCATGGCTTTGAGGTATCTGTGGTTTAGATTTTTTTCAAAAAAAAACAAACAAGCAAACGTTAACAAAACAGAATCAGTTTAAAAATATACTTTTTAGTATTTCGTGGATTAGGTGTATCTGTGGTTTAGCTTCATCTGGAAAAAATAAAGTAAAAAAATATAATTAATTTTAAAGAATATACAATTTTACGCTTTAGGCTGCGATCCCAACAATAACTGTCCGCCTGGACCCCCGGGTCCCAAAGGCCCAAAAGGAGCGCCAGGTATAGATGGATTGAACGGTGCAAACGGAGAGGATGGTGTTGATGGAGGAGTTTTCGTACCGCAGTCGGCTCCAGAGCTCTGTTTTCATTGTCCCAGTGGCATTATAGGACCACCTGGTTCCCCTGGAAGCAAAGGTATAAAAGTATTGCTTTGTAAAAATATTAACTTTGATTTTCTTAAAAATGTTTTGTATTTTGTGGCTTTGATGATTGTTTAAAAATATCAAAATATTTAGAGAAAAAACAAATGAATAAATGAATGAATGAATGAATGAATGAATGAATGAATGAATGAATGAATGAATGAATGAATGAATGAATGAATGAATGAATGAATGAATGAATGAATGAATGAATGAATGAATGAATGAATGAATGAATGAATGAATGAATGAATGAATGAATGAATGAATGAATGAATGAACGAATGAATGAATGGAATGGAATGAATGGAATGGAATGGAATGGAATGAAATGGAATGATGAATGAATGAATGAATGAATGAATGAATGAATGAATGAATGAATGAATGAATGAATGAATGAATGAATGAATGAATGAATGAATGAATGAATGAATGAATGAATGAAAGAATGAACGAACGAACGAATGAATGAATGAATGAATGAATGAATGAATGAATGAATGAATGAATGAATGAATGAATGAATGAATGAATGAATGAATGAATGAATGAATGAATGAATGAATGAACGAATGAATGAATGAATGAATGAACGAATGAATGAATGAATGAATGAATGAATGAATGAATGAATGAATGAATGAATGAATGAATGAATAGTATGTATGTATTTATGTATGTATGTATGTATGTCTGTATGTATGTATTATTATTATGAATGAATGAACGAATGAATGTATGAATGTATGAATGAATGAATGAATGAATGAATGAATGAATGAATGAATGAATGAATGAATGAATGAATGAATGAATGAATGAATGAATGAATGAATGAATGAATGAATGAATGAATGAATGAATGAATGAATGAATGAATGAACGAATGAATGAACGAATGAATGAACGAATGAATGAACGAACGAATGAACGAACGAATGAACGAACGAATGAACGAATGAATGAACGAATGAATGAACGAATGAATGAACGAATGAATGAACGAACGAATGAACGAACGAATGAATAAACGAACGAACGAACGAATGAATGAATGAATAAATGAATGAATGAATGATCGAACGAACGAACAAACAAACGAACGAACAACGAATGAATGAATGAATGAATGAATGAATGAATGAATGAATGAATGAATGAATGAATGAATGAATGAATGATTAAATGAATGAATGAATGAGTGAATAAATGAATGAATGAATGAATGAATGAATGAATGAATGAATGAATGTATGTATGTATGTATGTATGTATGTATGTATGTATGTATGTATGTATGTATGTATGTATGTATGTATGTATGTATGTATGTATGAATGAATGAATGAATGAATGAATGAATGAATGAATGAATGAATGAATGAATGAATGAATGAATGAATGAATGAATGAATGAATAAATGAATGAATAAATGAATGAATGAATGAATGAATGAATGAATGAATGAATGAATGAATGAATGAATGAATGAATGAATGAATTAATGAATGAATGAATGAATGAATGAATGAATGAATGAATGAATCAATGAATCAATGAATGAATCAATGAATTAATTAATTAATGAATGAATCAATGAATGAATGAATTAATTAATTAATGAATGAATAAATGAATGAATGAATGAATGAATAAATGAATGAATGAATGAATGAATG
>JASAMX010019230.1:5000-56984 GCA_030248175.1 Microlaimidae sp. YZB2_3 | reverse complement strand
TATGTGTGTTCCCTAACTCATCCTTAACCATCCAACGGATTAACGTGAATAAGGTATCGTTGGAAAGCTTATACCCTAGGGAATCTCGTAAGGGGGTTAAAATTTTGAAACAACTTACATGGACATCTTTAACTGGACAACGCGTTTTCACCAAAGGGATTTTGGAACTTAAAAAATTTTTTGCTTAGGAATTGGCTTAAACTTATTGGTAAGAGTAATTAGCCAATGTAAAACGAGAATATTATGTGTTTTTTTTTGTAAAAAAACATGGAAATCTTTATACTGGACATCGTTTTTTTCACTAAAGAAGGGAATGACCTTGCTCCTAAAATCACAAAAGGGAATGGGCTAAATGAGATATCATTGCAAAGGTTACAAAACGGGAAATTTTATGAAAAGGTAGAAATTTTGAAAAATTTAGCTTGGACAACATATTTTCGCAAAAGAGAGAAACCTATGGACTTTTAAAACTGAAAATTTTTTGTCTTTGAATTAGTTCAAACTTATTGATAAGAGTAATTAGCCATTGTAAAACCAGATTGTCATGTTTTTGCTAAGATTAACATGGACATCTTAATGCTGAACAACGTTTTTTTTCACTAAAAAGGGGAGCGACCTTCCTCCACAACCAGAAAAAGGATTGGGCTAAATGAGATATCATTGCAAAGCTTACAGGCTGGGTAATGTCATAAAGGTGTTAAAATTAAAAAAATTGCATGGACAACTTTAGGCTAGACAACGAATTTGCGTAAAACGGGGGCAATATGGACTTTGGAAGTTAAGAAGTTTTTTTCGTTGAATTGGCTAAAACTTATTCGTTAGAGTAATTATTCAATAAAAAGCCAGAATATTATGTTTTTTTTTGAAAAGATGAACATGGACATTTTTATAATAGACAACGCATTTTTCACCAAAAGGAGGATGGACCCTTCTTTCCAACCGCAGAACAATTTAGGTTATATGAGGTATCATTGCAAAGCTTACAATTTGGTGAATGTCATAAGGGGGTTAAATGTTTTAAAAAATAACATGGACATTTTTAATCTGGACAACACACAAAAATCAACATGAACATATTTATGGTACGGGGTTTTTAGAGCCACAAGCAGGGAACTTGGAGCCATCGAAAATTTTTGGGAACTTAGAGCCGCATGCCATGGGAATTCGGAGCCTTTCAGAAAAAATTGGTTTGGGGTAAAATTTAGGTTTCGCTTAGGCTTATATCTCTCAAAAATTTTAAAAATATTATAAATTTGGTAGAAAACGACAATTTTTCTTCATTTGTAAAATTGGCAGTTTTTGCTGTTGCTGCTTATAGATTTAAATATAAATTAACGCCTAATTCTAAGAAAATTATTAGTTATATGTATGCAAAAACTCCTTTCTATAATAAAGGATTAGATTTAATTAAATTTGATAATTTATTTAAAGATAACTCGTTATTAGCACTTTTACCAATTGATAAATCTAAAGTAAACTGCATAAGAATAGTATATGTTTATGAACCATCTTTAGGAAAACTTTTATGCAACCATAAAAAATTTTTACAAGATTTAACAATAAACAATCTAGAATTAATATTAAAATCAACATGCGAATGCCATTCATCGCCTTTTAATAACAATCATTTTGGACATATCATCACTGGTAATTTAAATGTTGTTAAAGATAGTTTTTTACAAAATATCATGAAATTTGGTACTAAATTTCGTATTAATAAAAACATTGACTGGGTTAAAGTTAATGAAGCGACCGAAACTGGTATTGATAATATTGTTAATTACTTTTCAAAGAAACATAAAATTCCAAAATTAGAATTTAACAAATTTATCGAAAGAGCACGTTTTCTTGTCTATAAAAGAATAAATTTTTTTAAAAATCTTAGAACAAGTTCTAATTCTCAAGATATAATTGAGCAAAATTACATACGTAAAAAAATTAGTTCTCTCAACAATAATTTTATTATTACGAGTGTTGATAAAGCCAATAATAACTTTTCTATTATATGTAAAAAATTTTACGCTTTAATTTTATGTGAAGAGTTAGGGATTAAATATGAACAAGGTAAATGGAATATTTCCGGTAATGAGGTATACACTCCAGTTGAAAATCATTTTGCCGAAAATTTATGTGAAAATCTTTCCAAAAATTCAGAATTGTTTAATTGCATAGTTAATAACGACAACAAAATTTTACCAGCAATTTTTATGATTCCAAAATTCCATAAGAATCCTATTAAATTTAGATTTATTTCAGGTGCCAATAAAGCTTGTACTAAACCTACTTCAGTATTACTGGGTAAGATTTTAAAATTTTTTGAAGAGCATTTTAGAAATTACTGTAATAGTCTCAAGGACAAGATAGGTAATACTCACTGGTCTATTAAGAATAGCTTACAAGTAATTGATAAAATTAAAGAAGCAAATAAAACTAATAGTCTTATCAGTGCTGATTTTAGTACGCTTTATACCAATCTACCACATAACATTATTTATAAAAATTTATACGAACTTTTAGATCTGCTGTTTAAAAACGCTAACAAAAAATACTTAGCGATAAGTTATCGTAAAATATATTATACAGATACTCCAAATAAAGTTGATTATTTTTCAAAAGATGACATTAAAAGTTTAATAAGGTTCGTTATCGACAATACTTATGTAAAGTTTGCTGGTTTAGTTTTTAAACAAATTTCGGGCATACCTATGGGTTCAAATAGTAGTCCACAAGTAGCCGATCTTGTGTTATCTTTTATGGAGTTTCAGTTTTTAAAAAATAATGCTGTTGCACGCAAAAAGACCGAAATTACTTGCAGGTACATTGATGATTTGCTCTGCTTAAACTACGAACCTTTTATGGATCTTTGCAAGAATATATATCCGGCGTCATTACCTTTGTCAAAAACATCAGTTAAGCTTGATCACTGCAACTATTTAGATTTAGATATCAAATGTCAAAATCAAAAACTTAATATAAACGTTTTTAATAAAACGGAAGAATTTAATTTCAATGTTATACGCTTTGTACATAAACATAGTAATGTGTCACAAAATTTAGGTAGAACCGTATTTTTAACTCAACTGATACGTATTGGTAGAATTTGTTCTAATAAAAATAATTTCTTTAACAGAGTAGCGATTCTCTTTAAACAATTTTTGGGACTTAAATTTACGAAATATGAATTGTGTGAAGTACTTAAAAAGTTTTGTCACAAATATCGCCCAATGCTTCTTAAATTTAGTGTTACAAATAAAAAAGAAATATCTCAGTTTCAAAAATTTTGTATTGACAATAATGTAATTAAATAAGTGTCTAATATAATTATTCAAGCTTAAGATCCGAGATGGATCATAACATGTATCCCGCGATGGGATGTTTGTTTTTGACCTGTGATAGGTCTGTTATTTTTATCCCGTGATGGGATGTTTTTCACATGTTTTTTCACCTGTTTGAGATTAGTTGTTAACCGGTTATTGTAGTCAATTAATGTTAATATTACTGTTCATTTCAGGTTTTTAGGTTAGAAAAATGGAACAAAAAATAATCTCTTACCTAACAGAAAAATTAAATCAGGTAATATTACAAAATATTGCAAAACAGAGTAATCTTTCTACATAACATAAAGCAAATTTCAAGATGATACTTATTAAACATATGGTGAATATAGGGTAATACACAACTATTAAATTACATAATATACAAGTTTATTCTAAGATTTTCTAGAATTAACTAGTTTTTATAATACATGGTTAGGTAAGTTTAACTAAATCAAAAGTATATAAACAAAAGGTTTTTTACACTTTTACTCTTCGAAAGAAATATTATTTACACCATTGATATGACTGATCATAATATGGAATCAAGAATAAATGCCACTGTTGGAGAAAAAACAACCGAAAAGATTGCCGAAAGTGTCAATGCGGCGGAGACAACGGTGGAGCAACCGTCAATAAATGAGGGAGAGCGTCGTCGTGAAAAACGAAGGCGTGAAGAAGACATTACGGTAATATTTGATTAGGATATATATTAGGTTTAATTTTAATTTTATTTTAATATCATTTGGCTTTCAGATTTGATTTTTAACACTGAGTCTACAATCTTAACATTAGTATTTTATTAAAAAACGTTAGGTAACTCCGCCATTTAGTCCCTACTTTTTGATTAAATGCCAGTCCCAAGCCTGGTTGGGTTGCTAATTGATTTCCTACTTTTGTATCAATTAGCTACCCTTAAAGGAGGAGGGTATAAGCTTTTTTGTGAAATTTATATTACGTATTAGTTATAAAAAATATATTATTAATCAAATCTGAAATTCTTCCTAGAAATTATGTATTTTTAACAAATATAATTAATAGTATTTAAACATGATATATTAATAATTGTTTTAGTTATATAAAGTCAAACTGTCACCGCATTACTGTACAATGAAAATTGGTGGGTAATAATTTGTAATACTTCAATTTTACAAGTTATTTTAATGTGGGTTAGCTTTTTGTAATTGTTTTTTCCCCGCTCCAATTTTTTTGGTATTTTTCGGCAATACTTTTCCCGCCTTGCTTACTATTAGGTACACGTTTTAGCAATTTTTATTTTTGGCTCCAAGTTCCCTACTTACGGCTCCAAGTTCTCCACTAACGGCTCCAAGTTCTCTATTTTTGGCTCCAAGTTCCAGCTCTAAATTCCCAAGGCTCCATCGACCCACAGTCATATTTATGATGGACATCGAATTTTTTTCAAAAGTTAGGATGGACCTTCCTCTTATAATACTAAAAGGATGGAGCTAAATATGATATTATTGGAAAGCTTACAGTTCAGAGAGTGTCGTAAGGAGGTTAAAATTTAAAAAAAATAACATAGACATTTGTATGCCGGACAAAGTATTTTTACTAAAAAAACGGAAGAGGATCATCCTTGGTAATTACTAAACGCAGTGAGTTAAATGAGATATAAATGTAAGGCTTACAATTCAGGGAATTATCATATAAGGATTGAATTTCGAAAAATTAAACTCAAATGCCACCAGGAAGCGAAATTAGTTAAACACTGACTGTTGTTGGATTAATGCCAGCAGTTCATTTCAAATCCATTTCCAAATACTTGAAATGGTTAAAATAAAAATAATTTTCAAAAATACCACTTTATATCTAAAATACGTCATTTATTGTGCAGAAAAACATTAAAAAAGCATAAAAAATTACTTTCTGTGGTAATATATGTTTTTACCTATGTTTTTTTATTAATATATTCATAATAGAATAAATATTAGAGACTTTTTATCAGATTTTGGCCCATGTTATGTAAATTATAAAATAAACTGACTCAGTTTGCTACGTTTAAGTTAAATCAAAACATTCAATGTCCCTCTAGCTGTATTTTTCACCAAATTCCGACCGCGTAATAAAATTAATTCAAAATACAATGGACATTAATTGTTTTTTTGTTTTTTTTTATAATTATTCCGCGCGGCGGCTGTGGCGACCGCCCTGTCGCTTCCACAGTGCCTTTGAGTTTAGCAAATGAATCTGAGAAATACAGATATAATTATTTGTTAGCCGCAGGGCTGACACGGGCTACTTGTATCTTAAAATAATCTTAGCTATAGATTTGCCATGAGGGAATCGAAATTTTATTATTACAATAAAAAATAAAGATAAAACGTTCATTGAATACACAAGGATAAAACGTTTAAATTAATAAATTAAAATTACAAAAATTCTAAATGTCAATAAATACAATATAATATATGGAAGTTACAATACTAATAAAACATACTGATAAAACATATATGACTAAAAAAAGAAAAAGCAATAAGAAAGAGGAACATAGATATTATATTGTATTTATTGACATTTAGAATTTTTGTAATTTTAATTTATTATTTATTTTGTATTTATTAATTTAGAAATGTAATGTATAACTGATGATGGATCCAGCTTAATCCGAAACGTCTTATTCTTATGTACTCAATAAACGTTTTATCTTAAAAAAATCAATTTTTATAAAAAAATTGTTTCTTTATAATTGCGGAAAAAAACTTTAAAAACATAAACAGTATTCAATTAAATTTAAAACATTAAAATATATTTATTTGTGCTGATATCAACATTTTTTGTAAAATTACAAAAAATAATCCTAAAAAAACTTTAAAAAAATAAACAGTATTCAATTAAATTTAAAACATTAAAATATATTTATTTATGTTGATATCAATATATTTATTTATGCTGATATCAACATTGGTAGACCCTTATATCACTCGTTGTAAATTTTACATTTAAAAATATTACATTATAAAATAAACTTTTCTAGATTTTTAAATCTGACACCCCCTCCCGCCTCGGGAAAATTTTAGGTACCTTTTTTATACTAAATTTTCTTCCAAAAACGTGAATTTTCATCATATATTCATGCTTTTACACCCTTTTTATACATGAATATATTGTCCAACAAGATTATATATATATATATTGGACAAACTATCTCCATATATTTTTTCTTTGTAATCCACCTCAAGGAGTTTTTTAAACCAAAAAAATGGTTGTGTGGAATTATTTTAACAGTTAAACTCATAAATCTTGTCTTTTGTGTCTTTGGGTCAATATCACATTTAAAATAAACTTAAAAAAATAAACAGTATTCAATTAAATTTAAAACATTAAAATATATTTATTTAAGCTGATATCAACATTTTTTGTAAAATTACAAAAAATAATCCTAAAAAACTTTAAAAAAATAAACAGTATTCAATTAAATTTAAAACATTAAAATATATTTATTTATGCTGATATCAATATATTTATTTATGCTAATATCAACATTGGTAGACCCTTATATCACTCGTTGTAAATTTTACATTTAAAAATATAACACTATAGAAAAGTTTTTCAAGAAAATAATATTTTGAAAACTTTAAAGAAATAATTTTATTCGTTCCATACGTTAACGGAATTGGAAATCTGCATAACCAACAATTATAATTTAAGCAGTCTTTTATTTGTTTGACTTGGAACCCCTAGATCCAGATATCGTTTCAACTCCAGTATGCATATGAATTTTTTAAACAAATAAGTCAAAACTATTAAAATAGCAATAATTGCTTTATCTTCCGTGTCAAAATCGTTTTACACTTTTTTACATCGTTAAAATGTTAAAATTGTTGGTTTTTTTCCCGGAACGCCAATGTCGCGTGCGTGACACGGGAGCAAAAGAAGAAACAGGAAAAGATTGTCAGGTATCGTCGAGAAAACCGCAACAAAAGATAACAATATTTCATTATTGTCGTAAATTGACCAAGGACGCATCATAACATAATAAACGAAATTCCAAAGTTCACGTTCCTCTGCAAGACCCCGTGTTTCATCGAAATATTATTTAACAAACTCATTCTCACGTTTTTAAGCCGATAACGAGAAATCTATCTTATAAGTAGTTTAAATTTAATTTACGTCTGTTATAAAAATTCATATGCATACTGGAGTTGAAACGATATCTGGATCTAGGGGTTCCAAGTCAAACAAATAAAAGACTGCTTAAATTATAATTGTTGGTTATGCAGATTTCCAATTCCGTTAACGTATGGAACGAATAAAATTATTTCTTTAAAGTTTTCAAAATATTATTTTCTTGAAAAACTTTTCTATAGTGTTATATTTTTAAATGTAAAATTTACAACGAGTGATATAAGGGTCTACCAATGTTGATTTAGCATAAATAAATATATTGATATCAGCATAAATAAATATATTTTAAATGTTTTAAAATCTAATTGAATACTGTTTATTTTTTTAAAGTTTTTTAGGATTATTTTTGCAATTTTACAAAAAATGTTGATATCAGCTTAAATAAATATATTTTAAATGTTTTAAATTTAATTGAATACTGTTTATTTTTTTAAGTTTATTTCAAATGTGATATTGACCCAAAAACACAAAAGACAAGATTTATGAGTTTTACTGTTAAAATAATTCCACACAACCATTTTTTTGGTTTAAAATTCTTGAGAGGTTGATTACAAAGAAAAAATATATGGAGATAGTTTGTCCAATATATATATATATAATCTTGTTGGAAAATATATTCATGTATAAAAAGGGTGTAAAAGCATGACTTATATGATGAAAATTCACGTTTTTGGAAGAAAATTTAGTATAAAAAAGGTACCTGAGATTTTCCCGAGGCGGGAGGGGGTGTCAGAATTTAAAAATCTAGAAAAGTTTATTTTATAATGTAATATTTTTAAATGTAAAATTTACAACGAGTGATATAAGGGTCTACCAATGTTGATATCAGCATAAATAAATATATTGATATCAACATAAATAAATATATTTTAATGTTTTAAATTTAATTGAATACTGTTTATTTTTTTAAGTTTTTTTTTAGGATTATTTTTGCAATTTCTACAAAAAATGTTATATCAGCACAAATAAATATATTTTAATGTTTTAAACTAATTCAATACTGTTTATGTTTTTAAAGTTTTTTTCCCAATTATAAAGAAACAGTTTTTTTAAAAAATTGATTTTTTTAAGATAAAATGTTTATTGAATACATAAGAATAAGACGTTTCGGATTAAGGTGGATTTATTATTATGTAGATATTACATTTTTTTTTTAATTAATACAAAATACAAAATAAATTAAAATTACAATAAAAGTTTAAATGTCAGATAATACAATATAAGATATTTATGTTTCTCTTTTTTATTGCTTTTTCTTTTTAAAGCCATATATAACTAAACAGTATGTTCATGAAGAATTTTAACTTCCACCCATCAAAAAAAATTTATTTACATTTAGAATTTTTGGAATTTTAAATTATTAATTTAAACGTTTTATCCTTATGTATTCAATGAACGTTTTATCTTTATTTTTTCCACTGAAATTTAATAGTAAGCAAGGCGAGAAAAATGTTGCCGAAAAATACCCAAAAAATTTTTTTAAGGCGGGAAAACTTACAAAAGGCTAACCCACATTCAAACAAATAGTAAAATTGAAGTATTACAAAAGTTTTACCCATCAATTTTCACTAATACAGTAATGCCGTGATGGTTTGACTTTATATAACTAAAACAATACATTATATTTACATACTATTAGATATATCTATTAAGGATACACAATTTCAGATTTGATTAATAATATATTCTTTATAACTGAGTGTGCAATATAAATCTAACAAAAAAGCTTATACCCTCCTCCTTTAGGGGTAGCTAATAAATACAAAAGTTGGAAATCAATTAGCTACCCATCCAGGCTTGGGACTGGCATTGAATCAAAAAGTAGTGATTAAATGGCGGAGTTACCTAACGTTTTTAATAAAATACTAATAATAAAATAGTCAGGCTCAGCATTAAAAATCAAATCTGAAAGCCTGATAAAGCTAAATAAAGTTACTACTAAACCATCTTATATCCTAATTGTAATATTACCATAATATCTTCTTTGCGTCTTCGTTTTTCTCCGCGTTGCTCTCTATCGTTTGTCGGCGGCTGCTCCACCGTTGTTAACGTCGCGTTGACCTTATCAGCTGCATTTTTCATCGTTGCCTCTTCCAAACTGACATTTTTTGTGGATTCCACATTATGTGGTTAATACAATGATAAAATAGTTCATTTGAAGTGTAAAAAGCGTAAAAAACCTTTTGTTTATATACTGTAACCTTTTGCTAAACTTACCTAACCTTGTACTATAAAAAACCAGTTAATTCTGGAAAAATTTAGAATAAACTTGCATATTATGTAATTTAATAGTTGTGTATTACCCTATATTAACCATACATTTAATAAGTATCTTCTCAAAAATTGCTCTGTGTTATGTAAAAGGATTACTCTGTTTTGCAATATTGTGTAATATTATCTGATTTAATTTATCTTTTAGGTAAGATATTATCTTTTGTTCCATTTTTCAAACCTAAAAACCTGAAATGAACAGTAATATTAAGATTTAGTGACTGCAATAACTGGTTTCCTAAAATAAACTCAAACATGTGAAAAAACACGTGAAAAAAACTAACAAAATAAAACTGTCAAACGACTATAAAGATAACTATATATAGTAGAAAAGCCTAAGAATGCATGTACGACGCGGACTATGCATTTTAATTTCGGCCATTTACTCAGAATATCAAAATAAATCTTAAACAAAGTTACCCATCATCAGTTCTGTGCTTTTTTTTAAGAAAAGGACAAAGACACTGTAATTTACTGCTACTATACTTTTTACTCAGATATGAATTAATATTAAAAAGGACAATTAATAAAATTTTTAATAATAAAATTAAAAAGCAAATTTTTTAGTTTGAAAAATGTTTAGTAGCTCACACGAGTCATAAGTTAAGTTAAGTTAAGAAATCTCTTATTGAAAAATCAGGATTAGTTAAAGTACTTTTCCTATTCATAGTTTGTAATTAGATAGATTAATTAAATCAAAAAATAAACTATAACAAAATTCGAATAGCTAAACTTCATAATAAATCAATTTTATATTTTAACTAAATATCCTAAATTTTATTTAAAAAGTTAAAAAGATAATTTTTAATCAGTAATTACTTTAAAATAAATAATCATTTAATATAAATACAAAAACAATTTATATTTAATGATTATTAAATAAAATATTGATAAACGGACAAAATATAAAATTCTATTTGGTAATGTAAATCCTAAAAAAATAATAAATAAATATTGGTTTACTAACATTTTGTTTCAAAGAAAGGGGACAATATGCAAAATTATATTTTCTTTTATTTCAAATATTATATTGAACGCTAACTAATTTTAAGGATATTTACAGTAACCGTCACGTTTAGGGTCAATTTTAAACGCCCGTTTCTCGGCCCGTTTTTAAAACTTTTGCGACGATTAGGCGCCTTGCAAAAGTTTCCTATGATTTTGGAAGGTATTTGGGCTCTTATTATATCGCGACTGGCCTATAGAGAGATCCAAAAAGTGCGCAGGATTTAATACTTCTAACGCCACAAACGCGTTTCTGCCTCCGTGGTCCAAAATATGGAGAACCCGTTTGGAGCATCACAGGCGTTTGCGCCCGCGCATATTTAGTTCTCACACCTTTTGCCCTAACAATCACCAGGTGTATTTACTCTTGGACCAAGAAGACAGAAACGCGTTTATGGCGTTGGAAGCGTTAAACCCTGTGCACTTTTTGGGTCTTTCTATAGGCCAGTCGCAATATAATAAGAGCCAAAATACCTTCCAAACTCATAGGAAACTTTCCCAACGCGCCTAGTTGTTGCGAAAGTTTTGAAAACGGGCCAAGAAACGTGCATTTAAGATTGACCCTCAATGCGACCGCCACTTTATTTATACTTGAATACATTTATAAATTTAACTCTAGATTTTTGTCAATAACGCCATATTTAGATACAATAGTACTATAGTTCTTGCAAAATAAATCGGCTTGTAATTTAATATCGTTGAAAGTATAACCTAATTTCAAAAAAATCATTAGTTAATTCATAACTTTTATCAATCAAACACCATTTGTTATTTCAGATTCTGGCACATCTAATTAGTTTGGAGTAAAAGATTTGTAAACCTAACCTATTAGTCATATTGCTGGATCTATGTATATATCTTGTAACACAAAAATTAAAATTATCAGTTTTATTATAAACGGAAGTTTTTAGTTTAAAATCTTGTATTTTAATATTGATATCAAGGTAATTGCATGCATTAGTTGATCAATTAGTACATGTGATTGGTAAATAATTAGGATATATATTATTGCAAACATTTAAAAATGATTTGTGATTTAAATTTATAAGATCGTTCACATAACGAGCAGTATTTCTTGAAAGATATATTTCCAAAGTATTGATTGGAAGTTTTAAATAACTATAGTCTAGATAAAAAAGCGTAAGATATGCTATTTGTGGTGAGCAGTTACCACCCATGGGTACACCAGTTAAGTATTATTAATAATAAAATAACCAAAGTTAAAATTTCATTTAGAGTGAAATAATTTTTATATTTTAATGGGTTTTCAGTATAATAGCAATGAATATAAGATACTACTAGATATTTTTTATCTGCATTTCTAAACAGTAAAGTTATCAACTCATTCATAAAAGTTAAAATAATATTGTGAGACAACATTGTATAAAGAGTGCTGAAGTCACTTGTACATATATCAGTAACATTGTCACATGCGTTTAACATAGTTAAAACTTCTTCATTTTTTTCAATCGACCAGTAAACCTTTCCAATTTTACGATCTAGTGATTTATAATAATTTATAAAATGAATTCTCAAAAACTTTAAAATCTTACCGATTAAAGATGACAAATTTTTGGTACTTGCTTTCCCTGATCCAGCAATGGTACGGAAATCGTATAGGTTTTTATGTAATTTAGGTATCTCAAACACTAATGGTAAAATAAGATCGGTTTTTTCCACCTTTAAGTTAAACTCGTAGCTAAAATCAATATGATTTTTAATTTTATCTGAAGTGTTTAAATTATTTACCGGTTTATATAACACATAACTTCAAAATAATATTTTTTACAGACTATCATCAAATTACCGTTGGCTTTATCAAACAGTACAAATAATAAACTTTTTTTGAATATTATTAATATGGTTTTTAATATCAGGGTAACTTTTATAATTAAATTTATCATATTTAATATATTTATTAGAACATGTCCAAAAATTAATTCCATTAGTTAAAAAAGTTTTAAACTTATTATAAAAAGCATCAAATTCAGAGACTGTTCGATTGTATTTTTAAGTACAATACCAAATCCATACGGATTAATTTGTTCGTGTTATCACACCAATGCATGGGTCTATGTTTTATCAAATAGCTAAAAAGTTAAATAATGTTTTAAACCGTCCGTCCAGTTGTCAGAGTATCGCATTTCATCTGTAACTGCAGTCCCAAGCAAAAATAAAGGTAGTTTTTTATGCCCGTCCAATAGGGATGTGATGAGTAATTTGCAGGTAGGCCCAACAAAATAACCCGCGCTTTTGGGAAACGGAATAAAAAAACGATCTGGGTCAGAACACAGCCGCTTCCCTTTCTGTTTGCACATAGGTCCCAGGTTTACCGAATTTTAAGAATTTTAATTACCAGAATGGGTTCACTTACAGTTATCACTTCCGTTGTTTAACATTATTTTTTTATTAAATGGAAAAACCTGGAGATTTAAATAATATAGTAAACAAGGCATATTATCTTTATAATAAGGCACATATAAGTATCCCAAATATTATCAGAATAATGGCAAGCAATAAAAAATAATCTTCCTTCAAAAAAAGTTATTTTATTCTCCTGTTGGAACGCCATTAGCTTTAATCACTTCGGGAACCACATTGTGTACGTGTTGTATGTACTTTCTGCACTGTTTTACAGTCATTTTGGTTCCCCAAAACTCGGAGATACCATTGTAAACCTCAGTCTGGTTTTTGTGTTTAATGGTGGAACGAAGATAATGTTTAAATTGGTGCCACACTACTTCAATAGAGCTAAGATTGGGAGATTCCGGCGGCCATTTGACCCATTTGACCTTCTTTATGCCCATTTTGGTGAATTTCTAGCGTTTGTTGCATAAAACTACCAAAAAAAGGAACAAAAAAACAAAATTTTTCTTCTTCATTAAGTTTGATTATTGCAACTTAAATTTCGTAATATCACAAATTCTTACGCTTTGTAAATTAAAAAAAAAAATTGTTTTTAAAATTTAATTTAATAAAATAAATAAAACATTTTGTAATTTTTTAATAATTGCTTTAGTTTTATTGAAGTTTATTGAAGTTTTTTCCAGTTTATTAAGAGGCTATTGAATAATTATTTTGTTATTTGTATATTAGTGATGTTCCCCGGAGTTCTGAGCTTGGAGAAGCTTTTAGAAGCTCCGAGGCAATCCCTGGAGCTCCGCTCTATTTTTATACTAATCCCATAAATAATCATGGAATGATCGCTTAGATTTTTTTGTCAAAAATTGTTTGTAAACTAAATTTTTTCCAAAACTCTTTTTTAAAATCAATAAAAATAGTCCTACAAATACAAATGGAGTGGTGTAAAAAATATTTCAATCATAAATAAGTCTTAAATTGCTCAATTAATGGGCAGAGCTCCGGAGCTTCCTCCGCTTTAAATGGCCGGAGCTTCGGAGTATGATACTGGAGATTAGGAACATCATTGGTGTATGTATAAAAAATAGAATGTGCAGAAAGGAACCTTTGTGCGTATAGTTTTTTGCAAACACTACCTGAACCGTGTATTTAGAGTTATGCTTAGGATCGTCATCCTGAACCAATAAATAATCGCGTTTTTTCTCAATAAACTTTCGTTGAATAAAAAGAATAAGCGTTTCTTCTATAATTCTGATAAATAATGCTGAATCCACCCGCTGCTTTCCATTAAAAATACAAATTTGTGTAGCGCCGTATTACGAAATTCCTGCCCAAATATGGATTTTCATGGGTGTTTGGCAACGCTTTTAATGTTTTTGAGCTTTTCTTCGTTTTTCGCAAAGCATTTTTTCTGGTGTTGTTCTGAAGCAACCGAACTGTCATCGGTAAAAATCCACGTTGGATTGGAAAAATCCGTTTTTTATGCACCAGATTTAAACAAAAGATACCCTTTTTGTTTTATTAGCGTGTCTAATTGCGTAGTGTTCAAAAATAACTAAAAACTATTAAATAACTCTTTGAATTAAATATTAAATATTTGAATCATTAAATATAAATGCACTACAATAGCTTTGACCTCACATTTTATTTTTGTTTATCGTATTTAATTTAGCACGTGTTATAGGCTACATCAAACAAGTTTTAAACTTTTTAAACTTTTTGAATTATACATTTAAAACACTACTATATTTGCACCGAATAAGTTGCCCATATTTAGTATTTGCGTGTTTCCATCCAAGCTTTTTTTATTCTTCCGATTTGATTTGGAAAAATTTTTTTCCCAAAAATGCTTTCAATCATGCCACTCAGTCTGAAAGAATCCAATTCATTATGCAAATTCATTTGTGTTTCTATCAGTTTTCTATTGTTTTGGAATGCTTAATCGGTCACCCACATTTTTTACTTTTCAAAGTGTCCACGGCTTAAATATTCGTGCCAAAGACCAAAAACTCCATTTTTATGGATAGTAAAACCTTCTGTTTTTAAAGTCTCCTTTGTTTGTTTGCAAGAAAAACCGTTTTTTCCCAATGTTATAATTCGATTTTTTTTGCAGCAAGATTATATCTCGTAAGTTTAACAGAATTCTCCATAAGAGATCTTACTATGCTCACAAACTAAGAAATTAATTGTCGATCACTGTTATTTCAGTTGAATGACCTCGATTTTGCCAAAGTTAGGGCAGGAACAGAATCGCGAATTACTGTTCACAATGTGCCTTGACAAGTCAAATTGCCAAGTGGAGGATAGGGTGTCAAACAAACGAAAGCATTTAAGGGTAGAGAATCTCAAGGTCAAAAACAGACCCACACATACCAGCTTACCATGTGTGTACAATATATTATAGACCAGTTTTATTAAAGGTGAGCAAACTTGTCATAACAGAATTATTTTCCGAAAATAAATAATTTTTGATATTTATCAATCAATCCGTGCTCCCAAAACAGAATGCACCTTTTGAGTATTTCGGAAATCAAGATTCCGATAATGAACCAATTATTCACTTCTTCAAATCCCCATGAAGAAGACACCAGCATGTCTGCACCTGGTCCTATTTTTCTGAAGGAACCCCTCCAGATGGACTTTTCTTCTATGATTCCACAAACCACCATTTCCGCAGAAAATGTATTTAAGGTTCAGTGTCATATTCATATTTTTTAAAGAAATAATCCCCTTTTTTCTTAAAAAAATATTGGGTTTTTTTATTT
Organism: Microlaimidae sp. YZB2_3; assembly: GCA_030248175.1. Classification (NCBI taxonomy): domain Eukaryota; kingdom Metazoa; phylum Nematoda; class Chromadorea; order Desmodorida; family Microlaimidae; species Microlaimidae sp. YZB2_3. Next base: position 41,122 of record JASAMX010019230.1, on the reverse strand, counting down.
AAAAATACTTTATGTATATTTTATTAACTAGCCTTGAAAAATGCTCTAAGAATAGAGCAGGAAAAAGGGGCGATTTTTCCCCAGGCGTATGTTTAGACAGAAAAGATGTGGACTAGTCTGAGCTGGACATATTGTGGACTATAGAAAATTTGCATTTGTTTTGGGCAGCTGATCACTAAATAAAAATTTCTACCATACGATAATGATTTGTTCAAACATTGATCTAATCACACAGCACTGTTGCATTTTTTTTAGTTTGATGAAATGTCAATTGAAAAAATTATACTCAAAGCAATCTTTGACAAGCGCGAAATCGCCACTTTTTCAATTTAAAGGTTATATTTGTATGTGTAAGAAACAGCTATAAATTTGAAAAAGTGGCGATTTCGCGCTTGTCAAAGATTGCTGTGAGTATAATTTTTTCAATTGTAATTTCATCAAACTAAAAAAAATGCAACAGTGCTGTGTGATTAGATCAATGTATAAACAAATCATTATCGTATGGTAGAAATTTTTACTTAGTGATCAGCTGCCCAAAACAAATGCAAATTTTCTATAGTCCACATAATGTCCATCTCAGACTAGTCCACATCTTTTCTGTCTAAACATACGCCCGGGGAAAAATCGCCCCTTTTTCCTGCTCTATTCTTAGAGCATTTTTCAAGGCTAGTCTACGACTTTTTTTGAATTAAATTAAAAAATAGCCTAATAAACTATAGTTTTAGCTGCGCAATGACATATGGTTATAATCATTCTGTTGCCGAGATACTCTTTTTTAAATAAAAAATAATAAGAAGAAATTGATGAATTTAAGCTACAAAATTTACCCATGTTGTTTAATTATAGTTAGTGCGGTGCAGTGGCGCTCCAGACAAAATTTACCTACGTTCCTAAATATAGTTGGCGCGATGCTGTGCGCCAATGATTGCAATTATAATTCTACAGTAAAAATACTAATAAGAAGAAGATGATGAAATGAATTACAAAATTTACTCACGTTCTCTAAGTATAGTTGGTGCGGTGCGGTGGGTTAAATTGCAGTGTGGTACCCCCGCACAACCCATGATTACCTACCGGCGCGTGGCGCTCCTCGACGCTTATTATTATTTTTTAATAAATAAAACTTTGAATTAATTTTTTCATCAGTAATGCAAGAATTAAAAAAAGTACTTTGTTGTTTTCGCCGATTTCCGCGCGTTTAAAGCAGAAGGCGCTGGGATTTGGTTCCGTTTCTGCCACCAATTAAAACCCGTCTGCTTTTTTTGTGCGGTTTTTATGAGGGGATGTTGGTTGTCTGCTCTGTACAATCCTTATTGTTGCCAAAGGCTGTTATTGTGCGGTTGGAAGTTCTTATTTGTCTATTTTTCAAATTTTTTATTTTGATCAATAAATCGATAACAAGGACCTAAATCAAAAAAGTGCTTCCTAAGAAAGTTGCGTAATTCCTTCTTCTTTCTTATGAGCCCATTTTATTTTTGATCAACCAATAACGAATGAGGAATATCGCTTTTAAGGATGGAGCGTTGGAATAAGAAGAAGAAGAAGAAGAAGAAGAAGAAGAAGAATAAGGTTCTGAAATTCAAATTTTACCCACGTTCTCTAATAATGGTTGGCGCGGCGCCACGGGGCTAAATCGCCCAGCGCTCCCGCACCACCCATGATAAAATTAACATCTTAAATATATAAATAACAAATAAAATAAGACAATTAAAAAAGTCTCAAATAGTGCTAAGTCCCATTTTCTGTTGTAAGGTGAGCAAATTATTTATTATCTTTGCTAAAATATTAACAAGTACCGCACTGAATAAAGGTTTCTCCCTCAGATTTCTCTGCATTACTTTCCGGAATTTAAAAGCTTTGAAAGCAAAATGAGGAAATTTTTTCAAATCAGCAAAAGCTTTTTGAGTTGTTGACTAATACAATAGTGCAAAATACAGAAATATACCCACATGTTCCTCCAGCTTCCAAACAAATGATAGGTGGGTTTTATAATGGGCCTCACAGTTAAAAATAGAAAAATTTTTTTGTAATTTTTATAATGTCATTTTATAATTACCAAGGAACCAAATTTTCAAAATTTATTTAAAAAAATACAAATAACTCTCAAATGCCACTAAAAAATTCTAAAATATTTAAAAATTAAGCTTATAATCTTAAGTATTAATTTTAGAACTGGAGCTCCGGAACTTATTCTCTTTTAAAATGAAGTTCTGGAGCATGATGTTTAGGGGGCTAAGAACATCCGTAATTTAAACCCATTATAAATTCCCTATTAAAAAATCTCAGAAGATAAGCCCCACATTACTGTTAATCCGACAGTCCCAGAACCAACTGTGGAACCGGAACCCTATGAATTTTTATCAGAACAGTGGGTGCAAACGTTGTATCTTTCTGAATCGATGGAATCATGGAGAAACTGCGTGAAAAATAATGATTCTGTTTGTCGCCAGATCGAATGTAAATATCATGCCGTGACAACCAGACAAAATTTTTCAAAAACGCGCCAAAGGAACCCAAACCAGCGTCTCTTTCGATTAATAATGCTCAACGGCTCATAATCAAAACGCGGCGGATTACATACCTAATTACAAAACTCTGGAAAATACTGAAAACATACCTCGGCCACTGTTATTTATAAACATTGATTCTTAAATATTGACTCATGCATTGATTTATTAACATTTAATTTATTCTGAATTTCAAGAGATTAAATTTCACCATTATTGATTAAAATTCGATTTTTTTTGTCACTTCTATTGACTTTTTTGATTTTTGTGGATTATTCATCTGATACAAAATTTTACTATAAGACAATGAAAATCGATTTTTCTTATTAAATATCTGCATTTATAATCAGTTTTAGAGAGCACTTTGCTTTTAATACTTTTGTTGTGTTATTTAGTTTATTAATATGATCCGCCCTTGCCCGATTATTAATATTTAATTTAAGAATGATTTTGCTGGCCTAAATAATTTCATCAGGGTGTTAAAACTGAGCGCTAAACTGGGCGGGCATAAAGGGCGCAAAACAAACAGAAGCGAAGCGGCCTATAGTCTATTTGCGAAATTCTCCTTATATTAGCAGTATTTAAACGGCTGTCATCACAACCGTTCAAGCGCTGTCCCAGCATTGTGGCAGCATTGTAGTGCGTTTAAAAACTACCTTTATTTCTGCTCAAAACTGTAGTTTTATCTGCCTAAGCAAAACTGCCTAAGCAAAACCTAAATCTAAGCAAAATCTAAGCTAAGCCTAAGCCTAAACAAAACCTACCCTAACCCCTCTCCTGTCATTTTTGGGGTTGGTTTTAGCGGCTGGGGCCCTGCGGTCGCATTTTGACACGCGGTTAAAAGTTACCCCAGGGTAACTTTTTTATACGTGCTTAAGGGTGCGAGTGAAAAATTAATTTTACCTAGGTAAAAGTCGGGTTAAATTTTTTCTATTGTTTTAAGAATAAGAATGATTCCAACTCGAGAGGTGGGGAAATATTTTCTCGGGTAGGATTAATTTAATAAAAAATAAAATACGCGCATTGATTAAATTTTTTATTTTGCGCAAGGTGGTTTTACGGAGCATTGCAATCATTGCAATCATTTTCTGTCCCATATGCGGCAGGTTTTTTTATTTACAATATATATTTTTTGGTATTTTCATTGAAATGGGTTTATCGGGGTAAATATAAGGGTTTCTTTAGAATGGGACCCCTGGTCGATCTCTAGTGACAACTGGAACGACTTCTTAGCAGAAAAACTTTTATCAATTGTTTATTTCTTGAAATATTTTTAAAACTTACATTTGTAGAATATTTTTAAATACAAAAAGTTAATGCAAAGTTAAGGCTGGATTACACTTTATTGTCTGCCTAGCCTACCTTTACTAACCCTTTAATATTACAGAAAACTCTCAATGTACATGTTTATAGACCTTTTTACCAAATGGTGTTGGTGTAATTTAAGGAACACAAAACAGCTACACATTGTTGTTTTTTTGAAAACTTTTTTGCTTTACAACCTTTTTTAAACCCACTTGGTTTTTACCCACTTACGTTAAAGTTTAACAGCAATATTGAATATCCCTTTCTTGCCCGAATAAAAATGTAAAAAAGAAGAGCGAGCGACGAAACGAAAAAAACAAAAAACAATACATAATAGAAGCCAAAAAAAGCTTGGGAACAAGATAAAATACACCTAATTAAAAGAATTGAAGCCCTGGAAAGAGATCATAAAGTTGACAAGAGCTTCGTTGCAGACATTTGTGAGGAGGTTTTTTCTAAGATGCTTCCAGTCATGATGTCCCAATTAGAAAATATGGTGTCTGCTAAACAACATTCGAACATGGTTCTGGTCTGTGGGCTAAAAGAGGCAGATTCCATTGAGAATGAAAATACACTGGTTAAAAATCTAGTCAATTTTCTTAGCGATTAGGATGACTTGGTTACACCTCTGGAGCATTGCCAAATTGGAAAGAAAGCAGAAAATCATCCACGGCTGCTGAAAATCAGACTAGCTTCAAACAGAGTAAGAAACAAATTAGTGACCTCCGGCCGTAAGTTTAAAGGCTGTAAGGATTTTAACGGAGTCTTCATTCCGCCTTCTCTTATCAACAGCCAACAAGAAAAATTGAAAAAACTGCTGGATATGAAAAAAAAACAGATCATGAACAGTGACACTGGTTCGCGAATTACCGTTCGTTATACTGAAAAGGCAGATCCTTTTTTGTATAATATCATTCTAAAGAAAGAGGTAACTAAGTCATTATCAGAATACGTTGCTATGCGAACCGATTACATAAAATATAATCGATCATTATCTTGTTTAAGTTTTAATGCTAGGAGTGCGAAGAAATCTTTAGGGGATTTAGATTGTTTGTTATGTGGTTATGACATAATATATGGTGTTTTGGACGTTGTACTAATAACGGAGACTTGGTTTACTGAGAGTGTAACAGATCAAATGATAAATAAACTCGGAAATTATGATATTTTCAGATGTGACCGTAAAAACCAAGAAGGAGGGGGCGTATGTATACTTGCTAAACGAGAATTGAACTCGATAAATATAAACATTAATGAAAGATATAAAAATATTGAAATCGTAGCTATTGATATAAAAGAATACAATAAATCTAAAATCAGAATCATTTGTTTATATAGAAAACCACAAACCAATAAAACAGAGGATTTAGATATTTTTAATGCACTATGCGATATAACTGACAATTTTCAGGGAACTTTGATATTTGCAGGAGATTTCAATTTAGCAGGTATTAAATGGGATTCTTTTGAAATTACATCAAATCATCAAAATGAAAAGGAATGGTACTCTTTTTTTAGTGAGATAGCATTAACTCAGGTGGTCAAAGAACCCACAAGAAACAGCAACTTCTTAGACCTCGTTTTATCCAATGATGCCGAAATATTTCAGGATATTGAAGTATTACCTGGTTTTTCTACTTTCGATCATTATTCTATTAAATTTCCCGTTAATTCCCCTTATTTCTGATAATAAAAATCAAATTGAAAAGTTGGTACCAGATTTTTCAAAAGCGGATTATGAAATGTTGAATTTAATTTTTTTGGCTGTGGATTGGGATCATTTATTTGAAAATTGCTCCAATGTTGAAGAATTATGGCAGTGTTTTAAGGCTGTAATTAATGAAGGAATTAAAAATCATGTACCATATATAAAAATAAGCAATTTTAAGTATTTTCATAAATACACATTAAAAGTTAAAAAACTGCAAAATAAAAAAAAGAAATACTGGAGGGAGTTAAAAAAAGGACAAAAAACACAAAAAATACAAGGAATTGTGCAATAATTACAAAAAAACTAGTTAAAGCTTATAATGAGGACCTAGAGCATAAAATATTAAGTAAAAAGGATTTAAAAAATTTTTATCAATTTGTTAATAAAAAATTAAAACTAAAGGAATTATACCACCTCAAAAGACCGATAATTTGTAACACAGGACAACGCAAAATCCGAAATATTTGCGCAATACTTTAGCTCGGTTTTTATTAATGATGATGGAAATCTTCCTGAATTTAACGTTAATAAAATAGGCGTTCTGAATGCTACGTTTTTTAGTGTTAAAAATGTAAGAAATGCTATCAAAAAATTACCTTACAAATTTTCAAAATCACCTAATGACCTACCAGCTGGTTTTTTGATAAAAATAGCTTTTTTTGTAGCTGAACCTTTATCTAAAATCTATAGAAAATCATTTGACTCGGGGGTATTACCAGATGATTGGAAAATTGCGTTTGTAATACCAATTTTTTAAAAAGGATCAAACTACCGACCTGTGTCTTTAACGTCATTTGTTGGCAAAACTATGGAAAAGTTGGTTAAAGACAATTTTTTGGCTTTTTTTTACCAATTTCTTGTCTAGGTGTCAACACGGTTTTAAAGACAAAAGTTCAACGGTAACACAATTACTTGAAACTCTAAATGACTGGAAGCTGTCTATGAAAAACAAACAATTTATTAATGTTGTATAATTAGATATTGCGAGAGCGTTTGATAAGGTGTCACATCAAAAATTGTTGTACAAATTAGAGAAACTAGGAGTAAGTGGAAAATTTTTAACTTGGACTCAAGCCTTTTTAACTGGTAGAACCTTTAAAGTTTCTGTAAATAACTCAGCTTCCTCATCATATTTGGTCAAGAGTTCCGTTCCTCAGGGATCGGTATTAGGGCCTTTTTTGTTTTTAATTTTCATAAATGTTTTAGTGAACAAAATTTATTTCTCTGAAATTAAACTTTTTGCTGACAATGCGAAGGTTTATATTAATTTTTTGTCTGATAACGAAACCGTGAAAACTGAACAATTACAAAGTGATTTGGTTAGAATATTTAAATGGTCGCAAAATTGGCAATTAACTCTGCCAATGAACATAAATGTGAAGTTCTTTATTTAGGTACAAAAGATAAAAAACATAAATTTAATTATAGTATAGGAGGTAACTTACTTAAAAAAACAAATCTAGTGAAAGACTTGGGAGTAAACCTGACAAAAAATTTAAAATTTGGAGATCATTGCAAAATTATCACTAAAAAAGCTTTCAAAATTTTATAACTGATTTTTAAAACTTTTAATTCTAACTTCATTAATAACCTTTTGCGTGCATACATAGCATATGTCAGACCAATTATTGAATAAGCGAGTGTTATCTGGAATCCATATCAACAAAAAGACATTTGTTTAATTGAAAGTGTACAAAAAAAATTCTCAAAAAGACTTTATAAAAGATGTGGTTTAAAATAAGCTACCTATGATGAACGATTAAAATTCTTTAATTTGAAAAGTCTTCAGGAGCAACGCAATATAGTTATAAAATTTTACATGAAAAAATAAACATCATTGCTACAAATTTTTTTCTTTTAATTATAATAACACCAGAGGACATACATTAAAATTAAAAGTTCAAAAAAGTAAGATTAACGTCAGAAAGTTTTTCTTTTGTAATAGGGTAGTTTGTAAATGGAACAATTTAACACAGAAGCAAGTAAAAGCAACCTCACTTAGAGCATTTAAGAGTATGTTTTAATCTTTTTTTAGGTTCATTTTAGCGCTTAAACACAAGCCTTTGAACCAAAATTTAGATAAACCAAGTCACCGTTCTGTAATATGCGCGGCCGTAATTGGTTCGCAAGTGATATTTATTTTTGTGTTGGTTGATCTAATAAACTTTGACTTTGACTTTGATTTTTTCTTTTTGGTGCCGGCAGGCGTAGGAATATAAAACGCAAATCGTTAATTTTTTTTAAATTATTAAACTTCTTTTTAAAAAAAGTTTTATTTATCTATATATAAATAGACGTATTGTCTGTCTTTTTATCTGTCTGTCTGTCTGTCAGTCTGTCTGTCTGTCTGTCTGTGTGTGTGTTCCCTAACTTCTCCCTAACCACCCAACGGATTCAGATAAATGAGATATTCTTGGAAAGCTTATACCCTGGGGAGTGTAAGGGGGTCGAAATTCAAAACAATACTAGTCTGAAACAATTGACCTCGAATTTGCGGCCTCTCCGCTGATGATTGTTGGTGGATCCTACCACCGCGGCACCACAGTTGCCAAAGCCCTCCGGTCGGCTTATATCTGATGGGGGGGTGGGGCTCTCGCGAGCCTCCACTGCTCTAAACAGAAATAAAAGTCAGTATACTTTGCAACAAAGATGCACTTTGCTGCAAATTTAATTTAATAAACACAGTTATTAAATTACAAAATCAAAAATAAAGTGAAAACTTCAAAAATTTCCACTTACTGCCAAATGGACTAAGCTGGGCTTAGCCGCTGTCTTCATCGTCTGGGTGCCGGGGAAGTTCGCAACAATGTTCCGCCACTGGCACCCACACCTGCTCTAAAAAGAAAAATACAATTAAGTACTGTTCACAACGTTTAATAGTTTTACAACTACTAAACCCTTCCCAATTTTATTACAAAAATTGAAAAAAAAATTCAAAATTTAAAAACAATAAGTTTTACACAAAAATGTGAAAAACGTACCCCAAAACGCGCGTCCAAAGTCCTGTGCATCAATGTGGCTCTGGCTCCGACACGGTCGCTGGCACGGTCCTTAAGGGGGGTCCTTAAGGTCCGGAGACCTTCGGACACACCGATTCGATTCTAAGACCTGTGGATTTTAGCTGATCCACTGACCAAAAGGCCTAAATCATAAATGGATCCAAACATCTGCGGCTATGACTGCCGTCTCGATTGCAAGCGACCTGGGGTCAAAAAGGTGACCCTTGCACACAAAGGTAGGAAGCCGTGTGTCATACACAAAGTTCAAATTCCGTCTTAAGTTCCAAAGAACTAAAGGGTCGAACCAAAAAATATGTATGTGACGACACAAGGTTCCTAAGCTTTGGCTCAAATTCTTACGTGATGTTCAGTTTTTAATAAGTGGACTGTAAATTTGTTGAAAATCCGTCGATTACCGAGTTCCTAAAATAAAATAAAAGGGTTGGTAAACCCTTGGTTGAACGTAATAAAGTCGTGGCGGGTTTTAAGTTTTTATTTTAAAATAACAACAAAAAACGATCACACATACAAAATTTAATGAATATAAAATAAATTTAAAAATATAACAACAGGCAAAATATTACCGCAGCATATAAAGATTATTTACAAAGAAAATATAAAAAAACAGCTTTAATACAGCGGTGATGTCGGGGAGGAAGAGAGACGGAAACAAGTCACCGTCTGGAACAGATCTCAAGCCTCCAACTGATTTTATTTTCTAAAAATCACTTTCTGAGAAATGGCCAATTGAATTAATCCATTGATTAATCCAATCGGTTCCCCAGTAAGTGTTCCTTATTTTAGTCCCATTAGAAACCCAGGCTGAAGGTTAATTTCCCTAGAAAAACCTAAGTTTCCCGAAACTCAATGTCTCACTGTCTCAATCCCTCTTTTCATTTCTACAATGCAATGCCCACATATCAAACTTATAAACGCATTATGCATGCTGCCGTGCTAACCCGCAAGAACAAAATCTTTGTCCACATCAATTGACTGACAGCACTGTGAAATAGCCGGCCACAACCGGTTTTTCTAATGGGCGAGACGTCCAGACAGGAGACTCAACACATTAGGGGGACAGATTAATGCACTCAAGGGGGAGAATTTATGAGGCATCTTATTGATTGAATTTTAACCGCCTTATTAACCTAACGCTTAGACACAATACAGATTATAATTTACAAATAAAATTACACATAAATAAATATTATAGAAATCATTACAAAAAGAATTAAATAAAAATACAAATACAATTACAATACAAAGACAATATTACACAACCTAATGAAAGCTAAATGGAACCGGCTGGGGTTTTTGAATTAACTTAATAAATTTTTTTAACTATTTTTACCTAACTTAATTTTTTCTATACCTAATCCTCACAGCTTGTTGCATACATGGCATACAAACAAGCACTTACATAGACATATAAAATTAATGTCAGGAAAATAAATAAATAATACAATGCAAATTAGTGAACGGAAAGAAAGAAAAAAACAAACAAACTATACTTACGCATAAATTTAATGAATTTAATTTTATATATATTACCGCGGTAGAAATTAGCTCAGGTATGGCTCAGGTAGGGCTTTAGGTGTCTCCCAACACCGTGCAACCCCTTTGTGTAAATCGGAAGGGTTTAGGAACAAACGTGAGCTGGAATGGCGGCTCGCAGGCAGCCGAAATAGTTATACTTTTGTGACTCATGGCTACTTTTGTAATTATTGATTTTCTATTGTTATGTGTATTTTGTTAAAGTTTTGGTTTTAACACAAACACACGTAATCGGTTGGATCGGTTAAAGAAGTACCGCAAAGGCATTTTTACCCCTCTTCAGGACACAAATGACAACGGAGACTGTTTTTATAAACATTTAATTTAACTAAAACAAGCACCCACATTTAACGGTTTTTTAAAACTATTGCAAAAAATACGTTTTAGCACCAAATTTACAGTTTTTAAACTTTTACGATTTTTACGGCAAAATTGAACAACACATGGGTTGCAAGCTTTGAGGGAATGTTTTTGGGGGGTTGGTTACCGATTGATTATGACTTACATAAAAATTTAAACAAAACAGACTTTTTGGGGTTAGAAACGGTAGTTAAAAGAGGGGTTAGAGGGAACCAACACTTACTCGATCACCCAAAAAACCTGCAAAGAAAACACAGTAATACATAAACAAAATTTACAGAAGAAAAACATACCTGAAAGCATTTTTAAGTTTTACACATAAAATACACGCATTCAAAAATATACTTTTAGCAAAATATACGCTTTTAAAACACACGTTACAACTTTAACAACTTAATTTAAACAACTTAATTTACAACTTTAACAACTTAAACTTAATTTAATGGGAGATTACAGGTTTTTGGAAATTACAGGTTTTGAAATGAGATAACGGCTATTTTTAAACAGTTTTGAGATCGAATGATAAAGCGATTTTTAATATATTTAAAAAAAAAAACAGTTACGCTATTTTTCAACACCAATTAGGGAAGAGGTGGCAAAACCCAGTATACCTCTCGCTTGAGGATAACTGCCTGTTGACAGCCTTCACAAATTTTACACTCGTCAGGGTCAACAAGGGCAGGATGGGGATAAAATTCCAGAAGGTAGGTGTTACTCCAGACATACATAGTCATGAACCAAATTCCTGGAGGAGAGAATACAAGCTCGGTCCATTGGTCGATTGAACCAAAATGGTTTACACCAAAGTTAAAAATTAGGCGTTTGTAGCAACCGGACATTTGCCGAAACAAATGGTAGCGGTGGTGAGAAATTCAACACGAAACTCAATATATACCGTTTCGTTGACTAACCACCTGGTGGAGATTGCTTTTATTTTTACGTTTTTTATTTTGAAACCGCTCACAAAAGCTTTTACACAACCGTGCAGAAAAATACAAACTAACCACTTTTTACATTTTATTATTTTACCACTACACAACCCTACCAACCTAGTGCTAGCTTTACATGGGTTGCAAAGGGCCGAAACCCCGGAATTACAACCAATTAGAACCAATTAACCCAGCTTCCCGCCCAATGAGCATATGTTCTCTCTCTTGGTTATTGGCTCTTGACCCTCGAACCAATTAACAATACCCACGCAGGAAACTACGATTTGTAAAACGCACCCCTACCGCACAGCACTACTCAGCGCTAACTCTGCATCATTATACATGTGGCACTGGGAGTATGGAATGACCATATTGTACTGAAACATGGACCGTTATTACATTTTTGGAAACACAAATTTTTACACATAAAATAAACAATTACTACAAATTACATTCACATAAGCACGTTACCGTTACTAAATTACACAATTTAACATATTTACAAAAAGAAACACCCAGATAAGCCGCCCGTCGATAGCTGTCCATAATAACCGCGCGGGTTGGGACATTCGGCGGGGCCCCATGCTACACCTTCCCTATCAGATTGAAGCTGTCCTAAGCTTTGACGAGCCAAGGTGAGGACAACTAGCCGACAGGGGTGGCGCCACGTGGGGCCTCGCCGACTGGGTGCCCTTACAACAAAATACGCAATATATATACTTACTTATTTTCAAAACAAATGCACACTAAAATTTTACGACACCTGTTGGGTTAGGCACTTAATACGCAACAATTTTTAATAGAATATGCATTTTTAAAATTTAATTCTTTTTCAATTTTTACACATTTTCACAAAAAATACAATTTATACAAGAGCTAGAAGCTCCTATCTGCAATAAACACACAAAATTACACATACACATTTATAATCCCGAAGGTATTTTACTTGTAATATGTCAACCCATTACTCAAGGGTTTTGCTACCCGTGTTACACTCTTTTAAAAGAAAGACACATTTTTTTATACTAGCACATTATTATTTTTGAGCAAAAATTACACATTTATAAAATATCATTTTTCAATAACACAACAATTACATAATAATTTCACACAAAAACAATTAACGTTTCTATAACACATTTTCAATTTTTAGCAATTACATTATTTTTTACTAACAAAATTTTCGCTATTTACAGTTATACACATTTTAAATTTACACAAGTTAAAACACAAAAACTTACTCTTTTGAAGTTTACCGGTTTTACAATTTTACAGACTATAAAAGGGTGGGAGTTTGGAATTTTTGAGCAAAAAATTTTGATTTAATTTTGGGTTACAAAAATTTTGTGGGTGCTTAAGTAGACTAGTAGAACAAAAACAAAACAAAAAAACCAAGACACAAAAAATAGGCGCCCAATTGGCGTAATTAAAGTTTTTAATTTCCCCCTTCCCATGGGGAAATTAAAAACTGATTAAAAAAATAAGAAATTAAAAAAACTTACGACACACATAAAAATTCTAAACAAAATTTTAACACATTTTTCAGAAATTTACTCAGTTTTTAAACAAAATTCAATAATTTTTCACCCTACCGGGTCTTTTGTACTCATGGCGGCTGGCGGTCCCCTTTTACTAACACATCTCAAAATTTTCAACAAAAATTCACACATTCTATATACATTTACAAAAAACAACACAAATACACAATTACACATATATTCAAACAATACCAAATTTCAGGCTGATGGAACCACTTGGTGGAGGGAATTTTCCGGAGTCAAGGAAGCTACACTGTCCAAAAATCGTGACAGTTCAGAGAAAGGGCCGCTACACTGTGCAAAAATCGCGACAGTTTGGAGAGGGGGCGCTACACTGTCCAAAAATCGTGATATTTCAGAGAAGGGGCCGCTACACTGTCCAAAAATCGCGACAGTTTGGAGAGGGGGTGCTACACTGTCCAAAAATCGTGACAGTTCGGAGAAGGGGCCGCTACACTGTCCAAAAATTGTGACAGTTGCAGGCGAAAAGTTGCACTTTCCAACAATCAAGAAAGTTACAAACGGTGTGCTCCACATTTTTAATAGAATCTGCGAAAAAGTTCATGATGCAGAATTGGTCCAATCCGATTCTTTCAAAAATGGGCAATTCTAAATCGTTTTCAGAAGGGTAGCCAACTTAGAAGAAGCTGGAGAAACGCTCCTGGCAGCAGCCCATGGCAAAACTTTAATTGCCTTGTGAAACCTTAGTTCCACAGGTTTTCAAAAAATTCCTGTTGAACCTATGTGGCAGCCAAAGTCATCCAGGAATGCATTCTGAGTCGTTCCAGAATATTCCTGCCAACAGTTGTATTTTCGGTGAACATTACTGTAATGGGTGTGCAAAATTTGACAGAGCCAGGTTTCCTGACTCTTTCAAAATGTTACCGGTTTTGAGGGAATCTTGCGTCCTTGCAGTTCAGCCCATGGAGAATCGTCAAATGGAGTTTCCATTGTTTCAGTCAACATTGAGCGTCCCCCGGCAACAGATAATGTTTATGGTGAAACATTATCACTCTGGGTGCAGAGACAAAAGGCGAGCTGGGTTTCACCAGCTTTTCAAAAATCTGAGACAATAATATAGAGTTAAGCTTTACTGCATCTCAATTGGTGTTGGGATTTTCTCAGCCCTCCAGTAATGTTTTTGATGAAACATGGCCACATTGTATTCAAAGGCGAAAAGCAAACCGGCTTCCCAGGCTTTTCAAAAAGTTAGTGGTTTTCCAAGGGTGACAAAAATCATCCTCCACTGAATAGCCACCAAAGAGTTTAAGTGGAAACAGGTAATATCTACATGAAACATTACCCTTCTGGGTGCAAAACAACGCTAAGCCGGATCCTTCAGACTTTGCAAAAAAAGTTTGACACAAACGTCACAGGCATTCAGCTACAAGCGAATTTCCTCTGTGTCCACAGGGTCCCTTAGGAAAACAGCTGAAAATATGTGATGAGGCCGCAAAACATCATCACATTCGGTGCAGAATAATGCGAAAGCGGGTTCAAACCGAATTCCAAAAAAAGTTCCCCTGAGCTGCCTTCCTGTGAGCTCCAAAGTCATTCTTAAGCGGTCTTGGATTTTTCCTAGAAAAGTTGTAAATCCTTACCGCATTGGGTTCAAAAATGACCCGATTTTTACCTCCGCTTGGTCGATCTTTTGGGCTTTTATCAGTCCACCGGGGCATCCAGCTGTTGTCCTCTTCCTCAGAGTCGCTGGACGGCATTGTGGAACGGCGGTGCGGACGCCTGGATTGTTCCCCTAATTGTGGTGGAGGTCGCGAAGCGGCGGACAACGGTTGACAAGCGATTGGGGCCGGGTCATCCTCCCATTTTGGCACACAGTTGGCAAATTAATCGTCCTGTGGGACACAGTTCGCAAAGGGGTCCTCTTCCTGAGCTGGAACACTCCTCTCCTGACGGTCCTGTGAGCGCTCTGCAGACAAGTGGCGTCGCCCAGATTCAGGCCGCGAGGCCGGATTGGATGGCTGGTCCCTGTATGTATGTGGAATGAATGGCTCTAGATGTGGAGCCCGGTTGTGTCAAGATTGTATGACAATCCTGGAGTTCAAATGACAATTGTCTATCCAAAACTCGCTTTCCTTGCTGATAGGAGGTATTTCTCCTCCCGCTACACAATTGAAGAACCGCTGTCGACCATGCTCTTCCGCTTCCTGAAGATGCTGACACTGCTGATGCATGCAATCCCACAATGGAGACCATGTGGTACCCTTGTCTTCTGATAAGTAGGGTTTGCTAAACAAAAACATTTTTACAGATCTTACATCTTAGATCGTCAAAAATTTAACTTTTCATTTGCATTTTTTCCTAAACACTTGTTTTTGCGTGAGTTCAGATATCTTGAAATTTTTAACGAAAAATTTCAGGACACTTACTACCACCTTACGACTAATTTAACTTTTTATAAACAAATTTTTATATGCTTAGCTTATTTTTGCTGGAATATTTTGTACCTAATTTATTTTTGACTAAATTTTAAATAAAATTTTGTACCATTATTACATTTTTACAAATTTTAGACAGAAATTTGCACCTTACACTACCAGTTTTAATTTATCAAATTTTAAATATTTAGGCAAACTTCCTCCTCATTTCTTCCTCTCTTACTCTTAAGTGGTGTACCACTTCAGCCAAAGACGGTATCTTTGAGGGTAAGGCTGCATTGGCAGGTGTATGTGCATCCGAGTCAGCCACAGGTCCTTTGGCGGTGGGAGGTTGCGCCCTGGCTGGGGCGGGTACTTCCTCCCTGTCCCTGACTTTGGCTGACGCCGGAGCCTGAGACTGGGGTTCATCTCCACTCTCTGCTTGGGGTACAGCCTCCGCAACCGGCCCAAGTTCCATAGGCTCCCCCGGAAGTGGAGCAGCATCCCTTTTACCTCTTCCTGCCTTTTTCTCCTCCGCAAAAGGCTGTATTGGTTGCGGATCTCAACCTGCAGCTCTTTTGAACTGTTCCACCCTTTCACGGACCCGTTCTAACCAAGAGGCTGTAATAGTAGGCCGTTCGACTGGTGGTGCCTCCTCCTGGTGTATTTCCACTGTCTACTCCTGTGGAGGCGGTGGTTGACGCAATTGCTGCTAAATTAATTTTTTAGCCTCCTAGACGTTCACTCGTTTCAGTTAATTGCGCCGAGCTCTCACCAAGGCGGCATTACGTCTTTGTCGCGCCTCTATCTGGGCCCGTTTATACTCTTTGTCTAGTATGGCGTTCTCATAATCACGCTCATGCCGAGTATGTGTATCTGTGGCCTCAAACACTATCGATGATATGACATGCTCCACAATACCCAGATCCATATGGTGAGTAGACTGGCAATGCGTCAATCCATAGTATGCTGGCAACGGCTGGATCAGATAATAAGGGTACCTAGTCCCCGGCGAATTGGTTATGCTGTTTGCACAAGCAATTTCCTTGTCAATGGTGATCCCCAGGAAGGCATAACCTCCATTGGGATTCCTGTCCATGGCCCACCGTCGCCACTCTTGGTCAGAGGCTACCACGGCTCTCCTCGGTACAGACGGATGCAGGGGAGTAAACTTCCCCTTTTGCACTGTGGTACAAACACCCTGGAAATCGACAGACACCCAATGGGTGGGGGTCTCGATAATAACTGGTCATCCTTTACAGCTGATGACAATTCTATACCCACTGCCACGAATATTTGTTGGCCGATGTAAACGGAATAGCCAAGTTCTATACTGGTAATTTACTTGCTGGCGTGTCGGTCTAGTTTTGGAGTGATAGAAAATTCTATGGGGAACACGCTCACTGGTAACTCGCCAAAGTGGGGTTGATTTAATCAAAACAGGTTAGGCTCGGATTCAGCAGGTAAGCGAGAGACCCTTTTGCTCAATCTTGCGCTCAGTGTACCCATGCGACTGAAACCGCTGTCTTTCACGCCGTCTTTTAGCAGCAGTGGTTCTAGTTATTTCCGAATTATTATTATTATTATTATTATTATTATTATTATTATTAGTTATTTTCTAGTTATTTCCGAAACGGCCGCGTCCATGGTTGTAGTTATTATACCCATATCCACCAAAATTCCTGCGATTACCTTGGTTCTGGTAACCAAAATTTCTGAACCGTTGAAAGGAATGGAGTCCAGGTATCCACCGCGTCCACAGCTTGCAGCCAGGTGAGGGCAGTCACGACAAAAATGTCCCGGCTCTCCACACTCATTACAAATAGGCTGACCATTGTCAGTCAATAAGCCTCCACTTTACTGTATCATAGATGGGTTTGGCTCATGATCTTATGACAGCAGACGGTTCCAGTGCCTCTCCCACCGGTTCTTCAGTGAGAGCCTGCGCTACTGTGGCTGCCACAGCAATCGGTTTAGCCTTTGCACCCTTCTTTTTTGGCTTAGGTGGGTCTCCTGCCCCATCAGGGGAATCCCAGTCTAAGGTGACCGCAGCCGCTACATGACTATGCTTTTTAGCCTTAATAGCGTCTTCAGCCATATTCGCAAGTTTTAATTCTTTTTCTTAGTCCTGAGGCCGTTCACGCACTCCCAGATGATCACCTGCAGGAGTCCACCCCAGAAATAACAAATACGGTTCTTGTTCCGTTGACGTGAACTATACAACGTTGCCGGAAACGCAGCCCAGACCAGTTCAGCCATTCAGTTCAGTTCAGTTGCAGCAGTTCAGTTCCTAAGCCACTGCTGGAGGAGCAGAATTTCATACCGAGGCAGGAGGATGTTCACCTCGCCCCAAGGGTCGTCACCCTTCTTCTTCTTCTAACATAAGCTGTGGGGTTTCATACATACCTGAATGTAACTCAGGGGAAAAAGCCTCAACAGGCTCGTTTTGACCAGTACTAACGTGACAAGGTGGTAAAGGTTTTGCAGGGGATCGGTGTAGACCAGACACTTTGGAATGTAAATACTCCCGAGCTGCTCTTTGAAAATGCTCTTCCGGCAACGAAGAGGCGTAATGCCCCGTCATATGCTGCACCAACGGCGGCGGTCCCCTATCAAACTCTCCCCTTTTGATAGCCTCCACACGTGCTTGAACCTCTTTTAACCTCACCTCTTTCTGCTCTTCTTTCTGCGCTGCTCTTTTCAACAGACTGGATAATATGATTTCTGAATTATTGTCCTCCAAGGCACCGGAAAGCAGGGGGCCGGCGCCCCTGGAGGTAGCCCTTTCTCTCGCTGGCCAGGGTTACTTGTTCCAGGAAGTTCTGCAGATGCGCTGACACTCATCCCCGGTCCTACCCTTCGCGAAGAAACAGTTGCCCCACCTCCTTCTTTGTTTCCTTGTGACGCCCATGGTTCTATTTAACTCCTCCGCAACCCAATTGAAAGGATTGACACCTACTTCTGGTTGGGGTACCTGTACTTTCCGATTATGTTTCAACATACTTTTCTTTAATTCAACAATTTTCTAGTAATACAACTATCAATTTTCCAAATCCATTTTCACTTACTCGTTAAGTTAAGTTCCAATGTACCCAACCGTAGTGTCACCCAATTAACCCAGTTCCAGACAGTTCCAATTCAACAATTGACAATTTTTTTGAATGTCATTCACACCAACGTTTACTCTTTGAGACTCAACGCACTTTCAGGCTTTTAACCCGAACGTCACGCAAAATTTCCACAGAATCAGGATTTCGTAGAAGACGCAGAAACCTTCTCTATCAGTGGGGACAAGGTTCAGTTTGAGTTACACAGGTATTTTACAATACGCAATAGGTTTTTGAACTGGCAATTAAAAGCAGGCTCAAAAATTTAAAACAGTATTCAGCCGTTATCTCACAAATTATTGAACAATTTTTACAGAAAATACACAACAAACATAGATGTAATATAACAATAACACAAAATAGCATTGTACACAACATATACAAGATTCAAAACAAAATACAACAACAATAACAAGGACATACAAGACAATGACTCACAATCATACATAGATATCTGCGCAATACGGGGTACACAATACAGGGATAATTAATAGGCCCCATTATCGGCTCCAGAAGATGTAGGGACAAACGGCTTGGGTGACCGGAACTGCCTGCTACACTTGTGGGCGGTTAAATAATCCCTTGCGTTGTGCGTACTGAAGAATTTTCAATATAATATAACAAATTTATTTTTATATATTTTACCGCCAGTATAATTTAGCCAGGTATAGCTTTGGTAGGGCTTTAGGTGTCTCCCAACACTGTGCAACCCCTTTGTGTAAATCGGGAGGGTTTAGGAACGAACGTGGACTGGGATCGGCGGCTCACAGGCGGCCAAAATAGTGATACTTTTGTGACTCATGGCTATTTTTGTGATTATTGATTTTGCTATTGTTATGTGTATTTTGGCGAATAAAGTTTTGGTTTTAACACAAACACACGTAACCGGCTGGATGGGTTAAAGAAGTACCGCAGAGGGATTTTTACCCCTCCTCAGGACACAAATGACAATGGAGACTGTTTTTATAAACATTTTATTTAACTAAAACAAGCACCCACATTTAACGGTTTTTAAAACTATTGCAAAAATTATGTTTTAGCACCAAATTTACAGTTTTTAAAGATTTACAATTTTTACGGCAAAATTGAACAACACATGGGTTGCAAGTTTTGAGGGAATGTTTTGGGAGATGGCCCGCTTGATTATGAATTACATAAAAATTTAAACAAATAAGACTTTTTGGGGTTAGAAACGGTAGTTAAAAGGAGGGATAGAGGGAATCAACACTTACCCAATCACCCAGAAACCCTGCAAAAAAAAAAAACACAGTGATACAAAAACGAAATTTACAGAAAAAAAACACATACCTGAAAGCATTTTTAAGGTTTACACCATGAAAAATACATGCATTCAAAAATATACTTTTAGCAAAATATACACTTTTAAAACATAAGTTACGACTTTAACAACAAAATACTCAATTTAATTGGAAATTACAGGTTTTTGGAAATTACAGGTTTTGAAATGAGATAACGGCTATTTTTAAACGGTTTTGAGATTGAATGATAAAGCGATTTTTAATATATTTAAAAAAAAACAGTTACGCTATTTTTCGACACCCATTAAGGAAGCGGTTGCGAAACCCAGTATACCTCTGGCTTGAGGATGACTGCCTGTTGACAGTCTTAACAAATTTTACAGTCGTCGGGGTCAACAAGGGCAGGATGGGGATAAAATTCCAGAAGGTAGGTGTTACTCCAGACATACGTATTCATGAACCAAATTCCTCAAGGAGAGAATACAAGCTTGGTCCATTGGTCGATTGAACCGAAATGGTTTACACCAAAGTTAAAAATTAGGCGTTCGTAGCAACCGGACATTTGCCAAAACAAATGGTAACAGTGGTGAGAAATTCAACAGGAAACTCGATATATACCTTTTTGTTGACTAACCACCTGGTGGAGATTGCTTTTATTTTTACATTTTTTATTTTCAAACCGCGCATGGAAACCTTTACACAACCGTGCAGAAAAATACAAACCAACCACTTTTTATATTTTATTTTTTTACCACTACACAACCCCACCAACCTAGTGCTAGCTTTACTTCGGTTGCAAAGCGCCGAAACTCGGAAATTACGACCAATTAGAACCAATTAACCCAGCTTCCCGCCCAATGAGCCTATGTTCTCTCTCTTGGTTATTGGCTTTTGACTCACGAACCAATTAACGATACCCACGCAGGAAACCACGATTTGTAACACGCACCCCAACCACACAGCACTACTCAGCGCCAACTCCGCACCATTATACATGTGGCACTGGGAGTATGGAATGACCATATTGTACTGAAACATGAACCGTTATTACATTTTTGGAAACACAAATTTTTACGCATAAAATGAACAATTACAACAAATTACATTTACATAAGCACGTTACCAATACTAAATTACACAATTTAACATATTTACAAAAAGAAAAACCCAGATAAGCTGCTCGTTGGTGGCCGACCGTAATAACCGCGTGGGTTGGGACTTTCGGCAGGGCCCCACGCTACAAAGGTTTTTAAAATCTTTCAACAAATGCATACACAAATAAAATTTGAAGCGAATAAATAGCACAAAATTGGTTTGGTTTTTCCCAGAAAATCGTGATTCTACCAAGTAAAAAATGAAAATTTTTTAACTTTAGAATTTTTGGTAATGACTCGATTTTTTCAAATGAAGTATGAGCTAAGCTAAATGTCACAACCCATGGTTTTCTTGACATAAATTTCCAGCGACCGATTTTGGTAATTCCTGAACATTTGAGATATTCCTTTTGGACAAGAATTCCATCAATTTCTGTGAATCAACAGTTGATTTTGGCTTCAGCTCCGTTTGGTACAGTATCCTTAAATTCAGCCGAGCAGGAACCCTCTGGGGCCGGTCCACTAAACGCGTGCTGACTAGGGGCTATCTTAGCACAATGTTTAAAACTCTTAATAATGTTTTAATTTCTGGGTTTTTTCTCCAGAAATCTTATAAAACTTTTTGTCTGCATGGCATAGATTGATATTTTATTAATTTTATGCATATTTGTTATAAATACAAGCTAAAAAGACAATAAGCCCAAGTTGAAGGTTAGAAAAACTCCTATTTAGGGGTTAAGGCTTTATTAGCTTTTATATAAGATAAATATGCTTAAAACTGTGTAAATATTAATTTATCACATTTAAAAATAGAGTCCCATAAGATATCTTGAGAAAAAAACACCAAAATTAAAACATTATCAAGAGTTTTAAACAACGTGCTAACTTAGCACCTAGTCAGCACGCGTTTAGTGGACCGGCCCTGACGGCGCAAAATTTTTTATATAAATTTTTTAAATTCCTTAAATTTTTTATATATAGCGTCCAAAAAATTAGATGAATCACTGGCTTGAAGTAGGATATTGATCATTTTTTGAATTTGGTTTGCTGGGTCTGGACACAGTGGATGAGTACCTATAAAAAAACATAAAAACAAGTCTCAAACTTAATAAAATATTATACACAGTTTTAAGCTCTGGAGCTCCGCTTTATTTTAGTACTTATTCCTTTAATAATTGAATAGTAATGTCATCGAATATATTTGTTCAAATTAATTGTAAGCTATTTTTTTATAACTTATTGAAAGCAATAAAACTAATTTGAAAAATGCTAAAAAATCATTTAAAACATATCTTAGCTTAAATAAACTTAAAATAGCTTTAAGGGACTTTTTATTTACGGAGTTTCAGAGCTCCCTTTGATTTAAATGGCCAGAACTGCAAAGCATGATATTGAAATATCACTAATCTAGTTATATGTCAAAGATTGATTCAAAGAAAAAAATTTTATTTATCTTGACTGTAAGCGTGTAATATTAACTATTAAAAAACTTTAAAGTAACTCATAAAAAAACGCTTATGACAGTATGATGGTATTGATATAAAAAAACTTGTTTGCAATTTTTAACAAAAAAGGGTTTTTTTGCCCAAAACATATTTAACGTTGTTTCATTTTTACCTCAGCCACCCTCATTTGAACCGCCAGATCATACAACTCTTTGTTACTGAACCGATATAATTAAAATTTAGAAATGTTGTTGAATTGGTCTGAAGAAAGCAATTCAACAATATTTAATTTGAAACCAAAACCAAAATATTTAATTTGAGGTAGATTAAGAAAAAAATTAGTTTTGTATTAAAAGAGTGATCCATTCAGGGCATTATAGAAATTTGATTTTCGAATCATTTAATTACAATAAGAGTCCTCATTCATTTAGCTACGACCTCGGAATGGGTAAACACTGCACGCAGTGAACGAACACTCTAGCGGTAAAAAGGTTGCCAACATTGTTATCAATGTTGGACGAAGAGTCTCAACCATAGGGGTGAAAATTTTTTTTGCCCCTCCTGGCTTGTCTCAGCGCCTGCCCTTTGTATAATCTGCATAGGGTAGATAAGTTTTAGTTAATGCAACAACAATTAAAATTAACTAATTTGTTTAACTAACTAATTAACTAATTACAATTAACTAATTCAAATCATCTTGTTTTTCTATTATTTATAAATGTAAAGTTAAAAAACTATAATGTATTGATTGCTACAGCAACAAAGGTTAAAACGTTTATTTTCATCATAAAAGCTTTCGACCCGTTCTTGGATCATCCTCAGTTAAAACATCTGAGATACAAAAAACATTTTTTGTTAGAAAAGTAGTAAAGTTACAATAAATAGTAAGTAAAAAGCAAATAAATTACAGGAAATGAAAATTAATAGGTATAAATAAAGTAAAGGATAGATAAAACGCACAATTATAA
This sequence comes from Microlaimidae sp. YZB2_3, assembly GCA_030248175.1. Classification (NCBI taxonomy): domain Eukaryota; kingdom Metazoa; phylum Nematoda; class Chromadorea; order Desmodorida; family Microlaimidae; species Microlaimidae sp. YZB2_3. The sequence goes on along the minus strand of JASAMX010019230.1, from coordinate 17,971 downwards.
AACAGAAAACGTGAAAAAAATTTGATACTATTAACATAATCATTACTAAAAGGTTGTAAAGAAAAAATTTTATATGAACTAAATTTTATGGCTACACTATGCACAAGGTGTACCTAAAACAAGGGCTACTTGGAACTACTGGACGACAAAACTAAAACAAACACTAAAAAAATTAAAATAAAAACCTAAATTAAAAACAGAATAACTCAGCGCTAGTGATATTTTTATTTAAAACAGGCTGTTTTAAATAAAAGTGACGCAGAAGCTAAAACGGTAAAATTTGATAAATTAGGCTTAGTTGTTAACTGATTACAGGCTAAAATATGGTCAAAAATTGCTGAAGCTTTTGGTACTACCTGCTTTCCGGTTTTTGATGAGACACCAATGTGTTCCGACAATCTTGTGTTAAGATGGCGGGTGGTAGACCCACAGTAAGTGGTTTTACAACCACTACATAGAAATTTATAGACAACACAAGACTTCTGACCCAAAGGAATCTCATCTTTAAAACGAAAACAAGTAGCAAGTGATTTAGAAGTTTTAAAAGCAATTCTTAATTTAACTTGAGGAAAATGGCGGTAAAAAAGTTTTTTAAGTTTATTTTGAACGTTTATAGAGTTAAAACCAATATATGGTAAAACAATGCAAAGAGATAATTTATTTGCGGTTAAAACTTCCAAATCTTTAGACTTAAATTTCTTATTTAAAAATTTTCTAATGCAAGCGTCAATAAAACCAAATGGATATCTGTTTTTACATAAAATAGATTTTAAAATAGCAATCTCTTCATGAAATAATTGGTAAGATGAGGATAAATTAAACGATCGAGATAAAAGTCCTAAAACTAAGCCATATTTTGAAGAAGGTGGAATAAAACTGCCATAATTAGCTTCAAAATATGGCTTAGTTTTTGGGACTTTTATCTCGATCGTTTAATTTATCCTCATCTTACCAATTATTTCATGAAGAGATTGCTATTTTAAAATCTATTTTATGTAAAAACAGATATCCATTTGGTTTTATTGACGCTTGCATTAGAAAATTTTTAAATAAGAAATTTAAGTCTAAAGATTTGGAAGTTTTAACCGCAAATAAATTATCTCTTTGCATTGTTTTACCATATATTGGTTTTAACTCTATAAACGTTCAAAATAAACTTAAAAAACTTTTTTACCGCCATTTTCCTCAAGTTAAATTAAGAATTGCGTTTAAAACTTCTAAATCACTTGCTACTTGTTTTCGTTTTAAAGATGAGATTCCTTTGGGTCTGAAGTCTTGTGTTGTCTATAAATTTCTATGTAGTGGTTGTAAAACCACTTACTGTGGGTCTACCACCCGCCATCTTAACACAAGATTGTCGGAACACATTGGTGTCTCATCAAAAACCGGAAAGCAGGTAGTACCAAAAGCTTCAGCAATTTTTGACCATATTTTAGCCTGTAATCAGTTAACAACTAAGCCTAATTTATCAAATTTTACCGTTTTAGCTTCTGCGTCAAATGAATATTGTTTGAGACTCAAAGAAAGTTTTTGTATTCGTAGGGATCAGCCCGTTTTAAATAAAAATATCACTAGCGCTGAGTTATTCTGTTTTTAATTTAGGTTTTTATTTTAATTTTTTTAGTGTTTGTTTTAGCTTTGTCGTCCAGTAGTTCCAAGTAGCCCTTGTTTTAGGTACATCTTGTGCATAGAGTAGCCATAAAATTTAGTTCATATAAAATTTTTTCTTTACAACCTTTTAGTAATGATTATGTTAATAGTATCAAATTTTTTTTCACGTTTTCTGTTTTATAATTGTGCGTTTTATCTATCCTTTACTTTATTTATACCTATTAATTTTCATTTCCTGTAATTTATTTGCTTTTTACTTACTATTTATTGTAACTTTACTACTTTTCTAACAAAAAATGTTTTTTGTATTTCAGATGTTTTAACTGAGGATGATCCAAGAACGGGTCGAAAGCTTTTATGATGAAAATAAACGTTTTAACCTTTGTTGCTGTAGCAATCAATAGATTTTTATTTCCCCCTGGCAAATCAAAAACTATAATGTGTTTGCTATTTTAACCTAGGATTCCAACTAAAACGATTTAAAAACACTGTTCATAAAACCTTGGGACCGGTGCGGTTTTTTTGGACTCCAACTTAGATTATCTCACTAAATTTTGTATCTGTGCCTTCGGACTATGAATATCGTTGTATTTTGTTATGGCAGACAACATTTAAACTAATAAACGCCTTTAGACTTATATTAAAAGCAATAATAAAAAAGGCACTGAGCAAACGCTTTAATAAAAAGTTTATGAGAACATTGTTAAACTTTTTAAATGTATCTTACTCAAGTTTAAACTTAAAAATTCAATAAAATGTTAAATAAGTTTTGTTAAAAAAACTGTTTGCTTGTTGGGACATTAATCAAAAGGAACAAACAAGTTATAAAACTGAAGCATGATATAAACCATAATAAGTAAAAACTCTTAATTTTCAAAATAACAAAATAATATTTATTCAAACCGTGATTTTTAAAAACTTTTTCCAATAAATTTTTGTAGCGGTAGTTTATCAGGATAGTTTATCAAAAAACGTTTATGATAATAATTATAGTGACCGGTAATTGATTCTTTTACATACTACAAATTTTCTAATTTTTACCCCCTGATCCCCTTTAGAATTTAAAATCTGACTCCCCCCTTCTTCCCTTCGTTATAAGTTATAAGTACTTGTTTATACTAAATTTTCTTATACTAAGTTTAATAAGAATATTCAGAATTGAATTATGGAAATCTAAAAAGCCAAATATTATTCCTAAAAACAATAAAAATCCTCCCTATAAATTGCAATCGTAGTTTAGTTTAGCCATATTCACACCTTCATTTTGAAGCCCTGTTTTGCCGCTGCTCCTCCGACAACCTATCCCATGGAGCAAAACATATATAACGTGATCACGAATACTATATGACATTTTAAAGCTAAAAAAATTCTAAGGTGGTTGTTTCTGGCCTTCTGGAGAATGATAACAGGGAAAAGGAAAAGAAAAACGTGATTGAATTATAAAAAACTCTTGATAGTAGTGATACAGGTGAAGTCATCCACCCAATTCAAATTTTTTGTATTGGAAGAGCTAGCGACCACCCCAGGCTGCTGACAATTAGGTTAATTAATAAACATATTTGTAATAAGTTAGTTCATTCACGGCGGTCGCCTAAGGAATTCCACCAAATATGACAAGCTTTACCGAAGGCCATCTCTGACTGATGAACAGAGATTGTGTCAAAAAGAGATGCTTGGCAAACTTTGGGAGCTAAGAGAGCAGAACAAAAAGGTTTCACTTCAGTATTCTGCTGATGGTGATCCCTTTTTGTTCGACATCACTCTCAAAGCTCCCCTAAAGGTTTCAAAATAGGATAATTCACGACTTAATTACCATTACAGTAAACTAAAGCTTATACCTAGTATAAAAATTTTGTGTATGAATGCAAGAAGCCTTGCTAACTCCTTAGACGAGCTTGATGTTCTGCTTTCAGGTGATGACCTTATCTATGGTTCTGTTGATATCTGCTTTATTTGTAAAACATGGCTCACTGAAACAATTTTTAATGAAATGATCATCAAAAATAGAGACTGTTTATTGAGTGGATCGACAACAGCGGCAGGGAGGTGGAGTAGTTCTATTAATTAAAAATATTTTTAGAGTAGTTTAAGTTGAAACGGAGGAAAAATATGATGCAATAAAACTAGTAGCGTTTGACATTTTTCTACAGAAGTCATCTAAACTGAGATTCATCCCAGTTTTTCACAATCAGATCATGACACTATTTTATCTGAAATAAATCTTAAAATAATTGACAAAAATAATAGAAAAAATAATAAAAAAAAACTTTGGCATAAGCATAATATTGATGAAAAATCAAGATCAGAGTACTAAAAAATTTCCAAAGTATACAAAAATAAAGTTAGAGATTTTAACACGAATAAAAAAAACAAAAATTCTAAATTCAGGCGGTTTAATCAATTTTTATAAATTTGTTAATTGTAAAATTAAAACAAAACAAACTATCCCACAATTTAAAAGAGACGATGGGAGTTTTGTAACTAAAGAGTTTGAAAAAGTCAAACTTTTTGGAAGTTATTTTGTTCCCGTTTTTACTGATGATGATAATACTTTACTAAATTTTAATTCACCAAATATTTGAAGTTGGACAACATTGTACTATTTAATACAAAATAGGTATTGAAAGACCTAAAAAAGCTCCCAAACAAATTGATGTTATTTATTTGGATTTTGCCAAGGCCTTTGAAACCCTGTCACATAAAAAATTGTTATATGAGCTAGAAAAATAAGGTGTTTCTGATAAATTTTTAAAATGAATAAAAGAATTTTTATTTGGGCAGGAAATTAAAGCTGTAATTAATTAATGACTCAATATCCAGATCATTTCCTGTAAAAAGTTCCGTTCTCAGGGTTCTGTTTTGGGTTTATTTCTTTTTCTTTTTTATATTAATGATATTGTTGATTGTGTTAAATACTCACAAATTAGACTTTTTACAGATGATATAAAGTTGTTTGCAAAATCTTCATCTAAAGATTACCACATTCAAAACTTAAGACTTCAAAAAGATATAGATAGAATATACAGCTGGTCACAATACTGGCAATTGCAATTATCAGATCATCCAGTTCTTCATAATTGAAATCATAGCAAAGATTTAATTTGTAAATATAAGCTTGGTAATAATGTACTTGCAACTATAGAATTTGGTGCGTGACCTAGGTGTTTAGATATCTCATGATATGACTCATGGCCCATGTGAACAAAACCCCCCCAAACAAGGTTTCAGAAAAAAGTGGACCGAGTTAAAAGTAACTAGGTACTTCTCACTCCAAAGTTTTGTTGACCTAGTTGACCTTGTTTACCTAGTTGACCGAGTTTACCCTGTTTACCCAGTTGACCTTGTTAACCTAGTTGACCTTGTTTACCGAGTTGGACTTGTTGACCGAGTTGACCTTGTTAACCTTGTTAACCCAGTTGACCTTGTTAACCTAGTTGACCTTGTTTACCTAGTTAGACTTGTTGACCGAGTTGACCTTGGTAACCTTGTTAACCTAGTTGACCCAGTTGACCTTGTTAACCTTGTTTACCTAGTTGGAATTGTTGACCGAGGTGAGCTTGTAAACCTAGTTGACCGAGTTGACTTTGTTGACCAAGTTGGCCGAGTTGACCTTGTTAACACACACGCACGCACCAACACATGCACATACACACAAACACACACACACGCACACAAACACACGAACACACACACACACAGACACACACACACAACACGCGCGCGCACAAATACATGCGTGCGCATGCACACACGCACATACACACACACGCACACAAACGCACAAACGCACGCACACGCACACACACACATACACACACACACACACACACACACACACACACACACACACACACACACACACACACACAGACACACACACACAACACGCGCGCGCACGAATGCATGCGTGCGCATGCACACAGACGCACAGACACACACACACACACCCACACACGCACATACACACACACACGCACACAAACGCATGAACGCACGCGCGCGCACACACACAGACACAGACACACACATACACATACACGCGCAAGTGCGCATGTGCACAGCCAATCCTAAAAAAAATTAAGAAATTATATCAAAGTTAAATAAAAGTGCAAATGAGTTTGAAATATCATGCTCTCGTCAAACAGTTCAAAGAGACACTCCGTCTACGACGATAGGTGGATTAGTTTGGCCTATCTAAAATCATATATCTTCCATCCAATAAATTTTAAACAACTTGTTGGAGAATCTACCTACAACACATTAGCAAAGGAAGCAAAAAAAGGTCAACTCAAGGGATACGCTATACATACCAATTTTCCTAGCAGGTAAATATTTGTTTAAAAATTAAATACAAATTATAAAAAACAGAATTAAAGTTGAAAACAATTCAAGTCAACTAAATAACTGTTTAGTGTTGCAACACTGCAGAATATACCAAAATCAAAATTAATGAATTGTAGGTTTTTGGGAAAAAACAGGCAGTGGAATTTTTAACCAGGCAACAATTAGGATAAATTAAACAGCCTTTTGCATAAACACACACACACACACACACAAACACACAAACACACACACACACACACACATACAGAGGTTTAGACTCGACCATAGCCTTAGGCTTAGACTATGGCCTTAGGTATAGGCTTAGCCTTAGGTTAAGCCTAAGAAAGCTTGCACATGTGTAAGAGGTTAACATTTAAACCATTAGTTTAGCCTAAGACTTAGGCTTAGGCATAGACTTTAAGCTTAGGCTTAGGCTTAGTATAGTTTGGCAATGTGTAAGATTTTAACACCACAAAATAAGTTTAAAACCAAAACGTTTTTGAGTCCAAAATTTTTAAAGTGGGCATTATCCAGACTAGCTAAAGTTACAGTATGGAAAGAAAAGCCAATAATGTAGGGTGTTTTGAAAATTAATCTTTAAAAAATCATGTTTGTTTCAAGAGCGCAGCTTCCTGTCCACTCTGTCCACTCTGGGAACTAGGCTACAAAAACAAAAAAGGTCAACTCAGTCAACTAGGTTAACAAATCCAACAAAACCAACAAGGTTAACAAGGTCAACTAGGTCAACAAGGCTAACAAGTCCAACTAGGTTGGAAAAATAAACAAGGTCAACTAGGTCAACTCGTTCAACTAGGTTAACAAATCCAACAAAACAAACAAGGTAAAGAAGGTCAAATAGGGTAACAAATTCAACAAAACTTACAAGGTCAACTAGGCTAACAAGTCCAACTAGGTTTAAAAAAATAAACAAGGTCAACTAGGTCAACTCGGTCAACTAGGTTAACAAGGTCAACTAGGCTAACAAATCCAACTAGGTTCAAAAAACAAACAAAGTCAACTAGGTCAACTAGGCTAACAAATCCAACAAAACAAACAAGGTAAACAAGGTCAACTAGGCTAACAAATCAAAAAAAACTAACAAGGTCAACTACGTCAACAAGGTCAACTAGGTTAATAAATCCAACAAGGCTTAAAAAACAAACAAGGTAAACAAGGTCAACTAGGTCAACAAGGCTAACAAGTCCAACTGGGTTCGAAAAAACTAAACAAGGTCAACTAGGTCAACTCGGTCAACAAGGTAAACAAGGTCAACCAGGCTAACGAATCCAACTAGGTTTAAAAACAAACAAAGTCAACTCGGTCAACTTGGCTAACAAATCCAACAAAACAAACAAGGTAAACAACGTCAACTAGGCTAACAAATCAAACAAAACCAACAAGGTAAACAAGGTCAACTAGGCTAACAAAACCAACAAGGTCGAACAAACAAACAAGGTAAAAAAGGTCAACTAGGTTAACAAAACCAACAATAACTAAGAAATTAAACTTGTAACAAATCTAACAAAACCAAAAAAAAAACGAAACCACATAAAAAAAACGGGATTTCCTAGTATTGGGGGGTTTGTTCACATGGGCCAATTCTCTAAACACTGTAAAATCACAGCAAAAAAGCAAGGGGAGTGACATCACTATTTTTTAGAACTTTCAATTCAAATTCTAGAAATAGTCATATCAGAGCATATAAGTCCTATGTTAGACCAATTCTGGAGTACGCTAATGCAGTTTGGAGCCCTTATTTACAAAAAGATATAAACATTTTGGAAAAAGTGCAACAAAATTTCACTAGGAGGTTGTTTTATAAATGCAAGTTGTGACCTGTTGGTTATGAACAAAGACTGGATTACCTAAGTTTGGAAAAATGAAAGGACCGAAGAGACAAAACTGATTTATATGAGTGCTTTAAAATTATTATACATAGCTTAAACAATTTGCAAGCCAATGATTTTTCAAAGTTTAGACCTGGAGCCCACCCGTAATCATCCCTTTAAATTAGCTGTTAAAGATAGCCGAATTAATGCAAGGAATTTTTTTTTCAAATAGGGTGGTTACACCTTGGAAGAATCTACTCCCTCTCAAGTAACTAGTAACTGGCATCTTTTTGGCTGCGTTCAAGAAAAATTTTAAAACCGACTTAAATAAGCGCTCTTTTTGAGCCTTTAAAGTCATTTCAAATAGCTATGTTCATATTTTTGTTAGAATTGTAGTTTGTGTTGGCGGCGATTAGAGTCGCAAAATTGATATTGTTGTTGATAGCCCTAAAATACGTGAGGTTACATAAGGCTTTAAAAAAAGAACAAAGTGAGTAACTTGGTATTTGCAGCCGCCGACAAAACCAGTAGTATTGCAAAAATAAGCTTATTAGGCTAAAATGTCGGCACATTTTTCCAACCAAATTTATTTTTCAAAAACTACCCAAAAACTAAAATAAAAGCAGCTTATCTTAACATAAAAAAATCTTTAGCTTTATCTAGTAATATTATTCTCCGTATTTTACCAAGTTTTGACAGAGAGTACAAATCCAATTCCATCAAAAGGACTAATTTACAGGTTCACAAAACCAATAAGTGACACATGTTATCAACACCAAAGTGTATGAGTCTATGTTACTATCAGAATAAGCTAAAAATTTAGATTACGTTTTAAAACAAAACACTGAAAAAAAATTTTATAAAAATATGTTTAACCTTTTTAGCTCATAAGTTAAAATCAGTAGAGCAAGGCGAGAAAAAGTGTTGCCGAAAAAGAGAACCAAAAAAATTTTTTTAAGTGGGGGGAAAAACTTGAAAATAGGCGACTAAGCTAAGTTTAAACAAAACCTTAGATAAGCCTTAAACAAAAATCTAAGCTAAGCTTAAGCTAAACCTATTACCGTAAAACTCTAAGTCTGAGCAAAACTCTAAGCCTAATACCTAAACCTAAGCAAAACCTAAGTCTAAGCAAAAGCTAAGTCTAAGCCCAAGCAAAACCTCTAAGCCTAAGCAAAATCTAAGCTAAGCGCTAAAGCATAAGCAAAACCTAAGCCTAAGCAAAATCTAAGCCTACGCAAAACCTCACTTAAGCATAATCCAAACCTAAATTTAACCATAAGCTAATCTTAAGCCTAAGCAAAACCTACCCTAACCCCCTCCCCTGTCTTTTTGGGGTAGGTTTAAACAGCTGGGGCCCTGGTACGCTCCTAGTGACAACTGGATAGACTTTCTTAGCAAAAAAATTTTTATAACTTGTTTATTATTCTTTGAAATATTTTTAAAACTTATATTTGTGGTATATTTTAAATACAAAAAGTTAATGCAAAGCTAAGGCTGGATTACACTTTATTGTCCGCCTAGCCTACCTTTACTTAAGCCTTTGATATACAGAAAGATCTCACTAAATGTACATTTTCACTTATTTGATATTACAGACAACTCTAAATGCAAATGTATAAAGAATTTTTTACAAATGCTGTTGGTGTAATTTAAGGACACAAACCAGCTACACAACGTTGTTTTTTTAAAAAGTTTTTTGCTTTACAAAACTATTTTTGCGCCAACGGGCGTAGGAAAATGAAACAAAAATAGATAATATTTTAGCCAAAAAAACTGCTAAAAAAAATATTTTAAAACAAATTCAAATGTTTCAGGAAAAAAAAAATAAAATGAAAATAAAAAGTAAGAAATTTAATTGTTCTGGTTTGCTTTCTTTGGGGGGGGGGGGGGGGGGGGGGGATAAAAAAGTTACCCTGGGGTAACTTCTAACCGCGCGTCAGAATGTGACCGCAGGACCCCAGCCGCTAAACCCTACCCCAAAAATGACAGGGGAGGGGTTAGGGTAGGTTTTGCTTAGGCTTAGGCTTAGCTTGGATTTTGCTTAGATTTAGGTTTTGCTTAGGCTTAGCTTAGGTTTTGCATAGGCTTAAATTTTGCTTAGGCTTTGCTTATGTTTAGGCTTAGCTTAGATTTTTCTTAGGCTTAGAGGTTTTGCTTAGGCTTAGACTTAGCTTTTGCTTAGACTTAGCTTTCACTTTGGTTTAGGTATTAGGCTTGAGTTTTGCTCAGACTTAAATTTTACTAAAGTTTTACTAAGTTTTACTTAAAATTTTTTTTAAAAGAAGTTTTAAATTTATTGATTTATTTTTAAATAATAAAAGCAAAACTTCAGGAAAACCAAATCTAGTTTAATAAAACTTAAAATTTCATTACTTTAAAAATAAATCAATATTTTAAAAACGTTTAAATAGTATAAATTGTTTTTTTAAACTGATATAAATGTGAAACATTTGAATTTGTTTAAAAATATTTTTTTAGCAATTTTTGGCTAAAAATTAACGATTTTTGTTTCATATTCCTACGCCCGTTGGCGCAAAAAAAGGTTTGTAAAGCAAAAAACTTTTTAAAAAAACAACGTTGTGTAGCTGGTTTGTGTCCTTAAATTACACCAACAGCATTTGGTAAAAAAGTCTATAAACATTTGCATTGAGAGTTGTCTGTAATATCAAATAAAGTGAAAATGTACATTAAGTGAGAGTTTTCTGTAATATCAAAGGCTTAGTAAAGGTAGGCTAGGCGGACAATAAAGTGTAATCCACCCTTAGCTTTGCATTAACTTTTTGTATTTAAAAATATACCACAAATATAAGTTTTAAAAATATTTCAAGAAATAAACAAGTTATAAAAGTTTTTCTGCTAAGAAGTCTATCCAGTTGTCACTAGGAGCGACCAGGGCCCCAGCCGCTAAAACCTACCCCAAAAAGACAGGGGAGGGGTTAGGGTAGGTTTTGCTTAGGCTTAGGCTTAGCTTATGCTTAAATTTAGGTTTTGCTTAGGCTTAACTTAGGTTTTGCATAGGCTTAGATTTTGATTAGGCTTAGGTTTTGCTTATGCTTAGGCTTAGCTTAGATTTTGCTTAGGCTTAGAGGTTTTGCTTGGGCTTAGACTTAGCTTTTGCTTAGACTTAGGTTTCGCTTAGGTTTAGGTATTAGGCTTGAGTTTTGCTCAGACTTAAGTTTTACTAAGGTTTAGCTTAAGCTTAGCTTAGATTTTGTTTAGGCTTATCTAAGGTTTTGTTTAAACTTAGCTTAGTCGCCTATTTTCAAGTTTTTCCCCCATTAAAAAAATTTTTTTGGGTATTTTTCGGCAACACTTTTCTCGCCTTGCTTACTATTAACTTATGAGCTAAAAAGGTTAAACATATTTTTATAAAATTTTTTTTCAGTGTTTTGTTTTAAAACGTAATCTAAATTTTTAGTTATTCGATATAACATAGACTCATACATTGGTGTGATAACATGTGTCACTTATTGGTTTTGTGAACTGTAATTAGTCCTTATGGAATTGGATTTGTACTTCTGTCAAAACTGGGTAAAATACGGAGAATAATATTACTAGATAAAGCAAAGATTTTATGTTAAGATAAGCTGCTTTTATTTTAGTTTTTGTAGTTTTTGAAAAATAAATTTGGTTGGAAAAATGTGCCGACATTTTAGCCGAATAAGCTGATTTTTGCAATACTACTGGTTTTGTCGGCGGCTGCAAATACCAAGTTCTCACTTTGTTCTTTTTTTAAGCCTTATGTAACCTCACGTATTTTAGCTATCAACAACAATATCAATTTTGCGACTTAATCGCCGCCAACACAAACTACAATTCTAACAAAATATGAACATAGCTATTTGAAATGACTTTAAAGGCTCAAAAAGAGCGCTTATTTAAGTCGGTTTTAAAATTTTTCTTGAACGCAGCCAAAAAGATGCCAGTTACTAGTTACTTGAGAGGGAGTAGATTCTTCCAAGGTGTAACCACCCTATTTGAAAAAAAAATTCCTTGCATTAATTCGGCTATCTTTAACAGCTAATTTAAAGGGATGATTACGGGTGGGCTCCAGGTTAAACTTTGAAAAATCATTGGCTTGCAAATTGTTTAAGCTATGTATAATAATTTTAAAGCACTCATATAAATCAGTTTTGTCTCTTCGGTCCTTTCATTTTTCCAAACTTAGGTAATCCAGTCTTTGTTCATAACCAACAGGTCACAACTTGCATTTATAAAACAACCTCCTAGTGAAATTTTGTTGCACTTTTTCCAAAATGTTTATATCTTTTTGTAAATAAGGGCTCCAAACTGCATTAGCGTACTCCAGAATTGGTCTAACATAGGACTTATATGCTCTGATATGATTATTTCTAGAATTTGAATTGAATGTTCTAAAAAATAGTGATGTCACTCCCCTTGCTTTTTTGCTGTGATTTTACAGTGTTTAGAGAATTGGCCCATGTGAACAAACCCCCCAATACTAGGAAATCCCGTTTTTTTTATGTGGTTTCGTTTTTTTTTTGGTTTTGTTAGATTTGTTACAAGTTTAATTTCTTAGTTATTGTTGGTTTTGTTAACCTAGTTGACCTTTTTTACCTTGTTTGTTTGTTCGACCTTGTTGGTTTTGTTAGCCTAGTTGACCTTGTTTACCTTGTTGGTTTTGTTTGATTTGTTAGCCTAGTTGACGTTGTTTACCTTGTTTGTTTTGTTGGATTTGTTAGCCAAGTTGACCGAGTTGACTTTGTTTGTTTTTAAACCTAGTTGGATTCGTTAGCCTGGTTGACCTTGTTTACCTTGTTGACCGAGTTGACCTAGTTGACCTTGTTTAGTTTTTTCGAACCCAGTTGGACTTGTTAGCCTTGTTGACCTAGTTGACCTTGTTTACCTTGTTTGTTTTTTAAGCCTTGTTGGATTTATTAACCTAGTTGACCTTGTTGACGTAGTTGACCTTGTTAGTTTTTTTTGATTTGTTAGCCTAGTTGACCTTGTTTACCTTGTTTGTTTTGTTGGATTTGTTAGCCTAGTTGACCTAGTTGACTTTGTTTGTTTTTTGAACCTAGTTGGATTTGTTAGCCTAGTTGACCTTGTTAACCTAGTTGACCGAGTTGACCTAGTTGACCTTGTTTATTTTTTTAAACCTAGTTGGACTTGTTAGCCTAGTTGACCTTGTAAGTTTTGTTGAATTTGTTACCCTATTTGACCTTCTTTACCTTGTTTGTTTTGTTG
>JASAMX010019229.1:0-16677 GCA_030248175.1 Microlaimidae sp. YZB2_3 | reverse complement strand
AAAAAACACATTACTACTGGGTTTTACTCTTCATTGAGTTTATTTTTTTGTTTTTTCCGGTTGTGCCATTTTATGTGCAATATATGCGCGTATATGCATGCGCATAAAATTGCTTAAAAAGTGCAGTGTTCTTCAAAATGCTGTGCGTTCGCGTTAGCATGCCAAGATATGCGCAAAAACAATGCAACTTTTTTAACAGTGCTCATTTACACGACACTTGCCCCAATAATAGTGCCATTTTTTACGCACAACAATTAATGGCACTGCCCAAAAAATGGCACCAAAAAGTTTAGAGAATAATTTTTATATACAACTAGAAGAAAACATATTAGGAAAAAATAATATCAAAAGTTTTTATAATTAAAAATTAAAACAAAATCAAATATACCTACTTTAAAAACTATACTACAGACAATCAGGAAATATCTGAAACTTTTGCGAAATATTTTAGTTTTGTTTTTATAGAGGACAACGGGATTCTTCCTGAGTTTGCTCCAAATAAAATTGGAAGTTTAGGAAATATGTTCTTTAGCATTGAAATATAAGAAAGGCTTTAAAAAGTTTGCCGAATAAAACTTCTTAGTCTTTAGATGATATACCTGTAATGTTTCTGAAAAAAACTAGCTTTGGTCTTGTCAGAACCTTTGTCAAAAATTTTGGATATTGGAAAACTGCCTTTGTCATTCCAATTTACAAAAAAGGCTTGAAAATTGAAAAATCCAACTATAGATTTTTGTAGATTTATACAGATTCTTTGTAGATTTAATAGATTCATTGACGTTTTTTGTCTGTAAAACTATCAAAAACCTTATTAAAAACGAACTTTTAATCTTTTTTGCAAACTTTTTGTCAGGGTATCAACACGGTTTTAAAGGTAAAAGTTCAACTGTAAGACAGCTTCTAGAAACTCTTGATGATTGGACTCTTTTCTTGAAAACCAAACATTTTGTATACGTGGTTTATTTAGATTTTGATAAGGCGTTTGATACGGTGTCCCATCAAAAATTACTATTTAAGTTAGAAAAACGTGGAGTAAGTAAAAGATTATTTGGGTAAATTTGATCTTTTTTGAAGGGAAGAACTTTGAAAGTTATTGTTAACTCAACATCGTCGGTTTTTCAGGTTAAAATCTCAGTTCCTCAAGGGTCAGTATTAGTTTCTTTTTTAATTTCTTATCTACATCAAGGGCTTGGTTCTTCATGTTAGAACAAAACGAAGACCACACAAATTTAACTTCCAAATAGAAAATAACATAGTTAAAAAAACCACATTAGTTAAGGACTTAGGAGTGTATATGACTGAAAATTTAAAATTCAGAGATGCAAAACCATGGCTAAAAAAGCTTTTAGGGCAACAGCTCTTATTTTTAGAATGTTTAATTCTTGTTCTGTTAAAAATCTTCTGCGCGCGTACACTTCTTACGTTAGACCGGCAAAAGAGTATGCAAGTGTTATATGGAACCTTTACCAAAGTAATGACATATTTGAAAAAGTTCAAAGAAAATTTACAAAAAGATTATATAAGAAATGTCGTTTGCAATAATATGTTAACTATAAGGACAGGTTAAAGTTTTTAAACCTACAAAAACTGCAGGATCGGCGTAATGTTTATGATCTAGCTGAATGTTATAAAATAATTCATCAAAAAACTAGTATTCGTTTCCAAGATTTTTTCGTGTTCAATCTTAATCAAACCAGAGGACATTCATTAAAATTAGAAGTTAAATAAGAATATTAACGTAAGAAAAATTTTCTTTTGCAACAGAATTGTTTCAAATTGGTAATAATTTAACACAAGAGCAGGTTACTGCTAGTTTAGGTTAGAAATTCTAAAAATATTACATATGTCATCTTAGGGCTTTGGTTAAAGCATTTGAACTTATTTTTAGCTAAACTATGTTTGAGTGTTTGTAATGGCGCCCTAAACCGGTTCGCATTATGTTTTTGTGTATTTATGTATATTGAGAATAAACATTTTAACTTTGACACAAAATACTATACAATTTACAAAATACAAAATTAATACAAATTACAGAACTAAATTACATCTTTATTAAATTAGATTTTCATTTATTAATCAACAAAATCAACGTATCACTTTAACACAAGCTTTACCCGAATAAAAATACAGATTAATTATAAGAATAATATAAAAATTAAATAGTATAAGTACATACATATAAATACATAATGGAGTATAATTTCTTCATTATATTTATTCAAATTTTGTATAATACAATAAAAAAAATTATTTATTTACTTGGTTTCTTGTGTAATAACGAAAAAAATCGTTGTTGCTTCACTTTTTGTTTTATGTCATCGCGTTTTAGCATTATTTGTAATTGCATTTTGACAATTCATACATTTCAATTGATACTTAAATTTTCTTGCGTTTTAGAAAGAAAATCGAGTTGATAAACTAAATTTTAAAGCTGAAGTCGTTTAAACAAAACACATTTTATTACCGGGTTTTACTCTTCATACAGTTTATTTTTTGTTTCTTTCGGTTGTGCCATTTTATGTGCAATATATACGCGTATATGCGCATATAATTGCTAAAAAAGTGCAGTGTTCTTCAAAATGATGTGCGTTCGCGTTAGCATGCCAAGATATGCGCAAAAAAATGCAACTTTTTGAACAGTGCTCACTTATACGACACTTGCCCCAATATTAGCAGTTGTTTTGCCAATTTTTGCGCACAACAGTTAATGGCAGTGCCCAAAAAATGGCCCAAATTGTTTCGCTTCTAAGACTGAGTGACATATTTTTCCTTAATATAATATATAGTATTATATATTTTTGATAACACTATTAAATATCTAATTAAAGGGAGTTTAAAAACGAAGACGGTTACAGAAACTTATCTAGATTTTGTCAAAGCTAATTGGTAAGCCATGAATGATTTTATAAATTTGGTAGACTTCATAGGTCTTTTTCAGTCAAGCGCAACTGTTGAAAATCATTGGCGCATAATAGTTTCTAAAATCGAAGAAGCAATTAAAAAATTTGTCCCAATTAAAAAAAAATACGTATAAAAACACAAAAAAAAATTGTTTATCCACAACATATAGAACAAATTAATTCAAAAAAGAAAAAAAACTTTGGAAATTGGGTGAAAATCCTGTTTTAAAAGCGTAGTATAATAGATTAAACAGAGAATATAAAGCTAAAATAAATAAATATAATGAGTCCAAAGAAAAGAAAATACTAACATCAAAAAATAGAAATAAATTATTTCAACATGTCCGTAATCTTTGCAATACTAAAAACGGATTAGCACCACTTCTTAATGAAAATAACGTGCTAACCGATGACCCAAATAAAAAATTTGAAATTCTTAGTTCGGTGTTTAGTAAAAATTTTGTAAACAATGATGATTTCATTCTAACCCTGGACACACAAATTAAAGATAATTCATCATTATCTAATATTAATTTTAGTAAAGAAATAGTGTTAAAAGCTTTAAAAAAAGAAAAGAACAAAAAACAAAACTCCTGATGGACTTTCTGCTATACTGTTTCGCAAATTGGTTCATAATTTGGTGGAACCACTAATGACAGTATTTAAAGTATCATTTCGTACCCACAAACTTCCTCCAAGTTGGTTAATAGCATTAGTGACACCCCCACCATATCTTCTAAAAGATATCCACGCATTAGAGAAGGTACAACGCACATTTATCAAAAGATTATTTTCTATGTGTGGTCTTAACCGTAACCTTAATTATCTAGAATGTTTACGCTTTTTAAATATTAAATCGCTTAAAGAACGTAGGATCCATTTTGACCTAAAACTTTCTCTATTGTAAACAATCTTAATGATTTAACGTTTTCACAGTTTTTTAGATGGGGAGATTACACCGGTCGAAATGATCACACTCCAAAGTTAAGAAGTGAGAAAGCAAAAAAAGAAATATTTTTTAATTCATTTCTTTTAAGAGTAGACCGGTACTGGAATGCTTTACCGCAAAAAATAATAAGTGCTCAGTCACTTAAAAGTTCCACAAATCAAATAAGAAGCCTTAATTTTGATAATTTCACCAAATTTGATAGGTGCATGTAAAGTAGCATTTTTGGCTCTGTGTATCCTTCCATTTATTTTTTTATATGTTATTGCATAAATTTTGTGAATTTCTCGTTAAAAGTAACAATAACAAGTATATTTAAAAGACAATATTTTAGTGCTTTATATTTTGTGAAAATTTTGTTTCATGTAATTTTTCTTTTCGTTATGACTAACTGATTGATAATCTCGTCTATTACGAGTTAACCTTTTTCTTTCAAATTTTATTGCAATGTATTTGAAGAAAAATAAAGGCTTTTTATGTTTTATCTATGTATTACAGCCTTAAAACACTGCCAAAATTCCTTTAAATTTAAACAACTAGCAAAAAGCTGGTCCCAATCAATCGATGGAAAATACAAAGACATTTTATAATCAGCTTTGGAAAAATCTGGTACATACTTCACAGAACTTTAACCGCTTTGAAAAAGAACTCACTATTAATTGAAAACTTTACTGAATTGTGATCCGATGTTAAAAAACCGGACAAAATTTCAAAGTATTGTAGAATTTCTAAGTCATTGGATAAAACCAGATCTAAAAATGTTTTGTTTCTAGTTGGCTCTTTAACAGCTTGTGATAACGCCAATTTGTCAAAAAAAGTATCCACTTCTTATCATTATGATTAATTAATTTAAGTTTAAAACTGTCCCAGTGAAAACCAGGCAAGGACCGAATTTACTAGACGCCCTAGCAGTTTAGGGCCACTAGCTGGCAAATGTCCCTAAGCAGTTTAGTGAAGTGTTTTATTTACTAGAATCCCTAATGGTAAGTGACACTAGCAGATAAGTGGGAAAACGCTAGGGAGGTGGGTACCTCCCCAAAAGCGTCCCTAACTTAAATATTTAACAACAAAATAACCGTTTTGCGAAAAATTGTTGTATATTTTGGAAAAAAAACATTAAAATAGTTTAGTTTATATATAAACTTGGTCAGATTTTATAGGTTATATTCACGTTCACGTCGACAGCCAAAACTAACCCTGTTTCAGTTTAAATTAAAAATGATAATAATTTATAAAAGTTGCATTATTCAGAAGCAAAAACCTAATTCACTGGTTCTTAGAATTTTGAGATTCTTTTATTGCTAAAACTCTTAACTATAGCTTCCTTTACATAATGATGACTGATCGTCTTACCATAGATAGAAAGCCTTCCGGATTTTTGAAGATAACCCCCTCATCGAATTTGAAGGGGTCTTTAAAAAAATTTTGGGGTATCCCCCAAATACCCAAGTTTAAATAGCACTGGGACCTATCAAATTATAGAAGGGGTGTCGAGGGTACCCCCAAGCTCGAGCGGCAAAAGGGGGAAGGCGGTGTCCGCAGTTTCGGGTTTTTTTGAGGGGGGAGGGGGTAAAAAAACCCCAACCCCCCTTTCTGCCCACCAACGGAAGTACCCCCCAATTTCAGAGGGGTGTCGGCAGTTTCTCCCACCTAAGCCAAATAAAAGCTGAGCTAATTCAAATTTTAAGGCAAGAGGGGCATTCCCAAAGCTTTTGACATTTTTTATGATCATATTCGAAATTTTTTTTTCAATTTTTCAACCACCGGCCGAAAATTTTGAGAACGAGTACAGGTACAAAATTTTAAATTTTTTTAAGTTGATAAATTTATACAACAGTACCCATTAGTGAATCCTAGCTATAAATCCTACCTATTGGTAATTTCTAGTTATAAACCTTAGCAATATCAACATTTTGTAAATAAAACATTAACGTTTTAGCTATATTATTTTATTCAAAATGTTAAAAAACAAAAAAATTTATGAAAAATTTCAAAAATACCTATTTATAAACTAATAAATAGCAAACAGGGTTGTATAAGTCTTTAAAAGTGTCATTTTTTAAATTTTTTGGCATTAAAGTCGACGGTTTTGTGTGCTACAGATTTCTTGTTTGCTGTCCATTACTACAGTAATCCATAATACAAAATTTTTAATACGTATTGGCCAGAAAATCAAAAAATTTATGAAAAATTTCAAAAATACCTATTTATAAACTAATAAATAGCAAACAGGGTTGTATAAGTCTTTAAAAGTGTCATTTTTTTAAATTTTTTGGCATTAAAGTCGACTGTTTTGCGTACTACAGATTTCCAGTTTGCTATCCATTACTACAGTAATCCATAATACAAAATTTTTAATACGTATTGGCCAGGGGCCAAATTTACTAGACGCACTTATAATCAAGTGTTACTAACCTCTTAGTGCCACTAGAATAAGGGCAACATTAAGAAAAAGTGAGAAACCTTATTTACTAGACTTCCCTAATCTTAGTGTCACTTAAAGCCACCCTAATCTGATTCGCAAAAAAATAAAAAATTAGGAAATTATTTTTAAAATCGATTTTGCAGATTTGAAGGAATACAAATACAACAAAACTTTATTAAATAAAAAGCCCACTAGCAAAGCTAACATGGAAAGTTAAAATTTTTGTTTAAATCATGATATTTCCTAAATAATCAATCCAAACGCTTCTGGCCAATACGTATTAAAAATTTTGTATCATGGATCACTGTAGTAATGGACAGCAAACAGGAAATCCGTAGCAGGCAAAACCGTCGACTTTAATGCCAAAAAAATTTAAAAAATTAACACTTTTCAAGACTTATACAACCCTGTTTGCTATTTATTAGTTTATAAATAGGTATTTTTAAAATTTTTCATAAATTTTTAGATTTTTAACATTTTTAATAATATAACATAGCTAAAACATTAATGTTTTTTTTTTCAAAATGTTTATATTGCTAAGGTTTATAACTAGAAATCACTAATAGGTAGAATTTGTAGCTAGGAACTAGTATAGGTATTTTCGTATAAATTTATCAACTTAAAACAAATTTAAAATTCTGATTTGTAAGTTTTTGTTAAATAAAAAATATGGTTAAATAATGTTATCCAATTTTGAGGTGATAATCGTTGGATTTAAACAAAACTAATGCTAATCTCAATATAAAACTCAATAAGTAGTTTTTAATTAAATTTGATGATGTTTATTATTACGACTCCTGTGTGCTTTAATTCACATCAGGTGGCCATAACAGGGTTGGAAGCTTTTTAACTTTCAACTTTACACATTCGAGAACTCTTCCCAGATTTTCAGGGCATTTGATAGTTTTATCACCGGACAAGTGGGATATTTATGTTGTTGTTTAAAATCCTGCTTTACCCATCCACAAAATTTTCGGCCGGTGGTTGAAAAATTGAAAAAAAATTTCTAATATGATCATTAAAAATGTCAAAAGCTTTGGGATTCCTCTCTTGCCTTAAAATTTGAAGTAGCTCAGCTTTTAGGTAGCTTAGGTGGGAGAAACTGCCGAGACCCCTCTGAAATTTGGGGATACTTCCGTAGGTGGGCAGAAAGGGGGGTTAGGGTTTTTTTTACCCCCTCGCCCCTCAAAAAAAAACACGAAACTGCGGACACCGCCTTTCTCATTTTGTCGATCAAACTTGGGGGTACCCTCGACATCCCTTCTAAAATTTGGTAGGTCCCAGTGCTATTTAAAATTGGGTATTTGGGGGTTACCCCAAAATTTTTTTGGAGACCCCTTCAAATTCAAATTCGATGAGGGTATATCCTCTAAAATGCAACTCTTATAAATTATTATCATTTTTAATTTAAACTGAAACAGGGCTGGTTTTGGCTGAAAAATTGTTGACGTGAATGTGTATATAACCTATAAAATCTGACCAAGTTTTACATGGGTCACCAATATTGGTCCTGCGCCTCTTCAACTATAAAATAAAACTAAAAAGAACGAAAATTGTTTCAAAGCATATAGAAAATGGCTATAAAACTTTCGGAAAAAAGTGCGGCTAAAATTTTTAGAAAATTTCCAAAAAAATAGAATAACTATTGCGATTAGTCCAAATAAATAAAATCGCGAAAATGCGTACGGAACGATTCATATTTGTTGAATTTTTTGTTCGGAGCAAAAATGGGCATTTTATGTAAATCACAGGGAGCGCAACAGGCTGCGCATTTTTTATTTTGCATTATGCATTGTTTTAAGATAAACGAAAGATATCAAAATCCCATATTGTATTTAATGAAATTCAGTTTTTAGTAAATTATTTTTAATGTTTTTTTCCAAAATATACAACAATTTTTTTGCAAAGCGGTTATTTTGTTGTTAAATATTTAAGTTAGGGAGGGACGCTTTTGGGGAGGTACCCACCTACCCAGCGTTTTTCCACTTATCTGCTAGTGTCAGTTACCATTGGGGATTCTAGTAAATACAACACTTCACTAAACTGCTTAGGGACACTTGCCAGCTAGTCGCCCTAAGCTGTTAGGGCGTCTAGTAAATTCGGCCCCAGAAGCGTTTGGGTTGATTAATTAGGAAATATCATGATTTAAACAAAAATTTTAACTTTCCCTGTTAGCTTTGCTAGTGGGCTTTTTATTTATTTAAGTTTTGTTGTATTTGTATTCCTTCAAATCTGAAAAATCGATTTTAAAAATAATTGCCTAAGTTTTTATTTTTTTGCGAATCAGATTAAGGTGGCTTTAAGTGACACTAAGATTAGGGAAGTCTAGTAAATAAGGTTTCTCACCTTCCCTTAATGTTGCCCTAATCCTAGTGACACTAAGAGGTTAGTAACACTTGATTATAAGTGCATCTAGTAAATTCGGCCCCAGAAGCGTTTGGATTGATTAATTAGAAAATATCATGATTTAAACAAAAATTTTAACTTTCCCTGTTAGCTTTGCTAGTCGGCTTTTTATTTATTTAAATTTTGTTGTATTTGTATTCCTTCAAATCTGAAAAATCGATTTTAAAAATAATTGCCTAAGTTTTTATTTTTTTTGCGAATCAGATTAAGGTGGCTTTAAGTGACACTAAGATTAGGGAAGTCTAGTAAATAAGGTTTCTCACCTTCCCTTAATGTTGCCCTAATCCTAGTGGCACTAAGAGGTTAGTAACACTTGATTATAAGTGCATCTAGTAAATTTGGCTCCAGGCAAATTAAAGTCGCCAGCAATTAATGGAGCCTTGAAAATTATTCACAAGTTTACATAATGACTCAAAAATAAGCAAATCATCGGTTTTGTTTTTTTGATTTGGTTGCGTTAGATCCTAAAGCGCGTTCAAAAGGGGCGTCTGGCAAAAGAAGTTAGATCCTTAGAGCGTTAGATCATAAAGACTCTCGCGGAGTGCTGAGTTTGTCACTGGTGTTTATTTATTATGCACACTTTCGTTTGCAGTTTTCAAAAAAAAATTAACAGAGATAAACATGAATACATTTAAAATTATTATACAATTTTAATTTATTTAAAAACGCTAATTTTAATTATTTTAAAAACTAACTAACTTTTAGATTGAACTAAAAATGTGACGTACTTTGTTATATACTTATTATTTAAACCATTTTATATGAAATTGTAACAAGTTACACACTGACTTAAATTTATAAATATAAAACATTTTGTTAAATATACAAACAAATAAAGATAAAAGCGATGCCATACGCAAGAATTAATATTAAAACGGTATAAAATGCCGTTTTAATACATGTAATACAATACATGTAAACAAAAAGGTAATAATTTGTGAGCTCTTGTATGAATTGAAAAGATGTCTTGTTTTAGATATTAAATAATATAAAAAAAACTTTCCTTAATTTAGAATAAGTGTTATTCTAAATTATTTTAGTTATGTTGATTATTCTGTCAAACTGACATGCTATTTTGTGTTAGTGTTTTCATTTCAAAGCACTGTGTATCAAAAATTTATTAACTCATTAAATCTTATGTTCTTGCATACAAGGAGGATAATATTACAGTGGTGCAATTATATGGTCAAAATCTGTCTGGCGCACTGTGTTTTAATCCTCAAAAAAATTTCCATGCAAAATACAAAAGCAAAACCTGCGGATTTACGGATTAGCGTGAAGGAAGCAGGATTCACGATGACCGGGAACCCAAATCTTCCATAATACTTCCTGTATAACTGTAAAGTTATAAGTGTCATATTAATATTCCACATAAAACTTCGAAAATTAATTTGAATGAATAATCAAAACGATTTTGGAGTGGCTAAAGACTTTTTTGTTTATCAAAACGAAATACTCACCCGCTCATCAATTTCCAAAGCACAAGATTTAATGGAAAAATATTAAAATTCCAGTATAAGTCAACTTTACAAGGCAAAAAACCTGTTTAAGGTATGTTTTGAAATTTTTGTTTTTAAAACTTTTTGTTGTAACAAGTAAATCTATTAAAAAATAAATTAAAATTTATTGTTATGGAAAAACTTAAAAACTTAAATTAACTGGAAAAGCTTATATAAAATTTATTGTTATGTGTGTTTGTGTTTATCACGCTATTTTTGTAAAATAAATCATTAAAATTAAAATTTAATTTTAACATTTTCTAATTTGTCAAAATTATGTCTTTAAGTTTTTAGATAACTCAGGGAAGACATTTAAACAAAAAAGTAAAATAAAATAAAAAAGTTAAGTAAAGTAAAAAGTAAATCAAAGTGTTTTTAATCTAGTTTAAGTTTATTGGGAGAAGTTTTTTCAAAAATAAATTAACGCGTAAATGACTTATTACAACTAAAAACTTGTTAAATATTAATTAAAGTGTTTTTTTATATCAAATTTAAGTTAATTTAAATAAGTTTTTTTAAATAAATTAATGCGTGGGTAAACTTATTAAAAATAAAAAAAACTTGTCTCTATTTTACGAAAACTACAAACGAAAGTTTGCGTTATAAAAGAACGCCAGCGCCACATTCAGCATCCCGCAAGAATCTTTGGGATCTAACGCAATTTCTTTTGCCAAACGACCCTTTTAAGCGCGCTATAGGATCTAACGCCTCGTCACCGTTTTTTTGTTTGTGGTTCTCTATAAAGACAAAATAATTTAATTTAGAATTCTAAGACATTTTTATTTTGATAACATCAATTTCAATATTTTTAAATTGATCATCAGTAAAAATTCTGGTTGCATTTAGTTCGTGTTTAGTAGATATACATACCCCTCTACTTTCATTTGTTGCACAATCATATCTTTATTAATCATTCCATCTTTTACAGTTTTATTTATTTAGTTTGTAAAATCTAATTTACCATATATACCGTCCTTACCAAAGATTAATTAATGTAGTTTGTTTAGGGATTTTTTGCGCTTCTTGCATTAAAATATAAAACATTCAATTTCTTATTGTTTTTTTTATATAATTAGTTCGCACAGTCACCTACTTGGAAAAAGATTGTTTTGGCTCTTTGTTAGAACTAATAAAGTATAAGTACAGATTTCCTTTATTGATATATCAAATAGTCACACGTTTAGTTTTATCTTTTTCTATCATTTGTTTTTTTTTTATTTTTTAATAATTTTTTAAGTTCAATTCTTTGATCATCGGTAAGAGATGGACAAACGAACACCCCATCTAATTTTTCCAGAAAGTTTTGCTTCATATCTGAAGAGTTTGTTTTGTATTCTGTTTGATGCCATCCTGATTTTTAGAAATCTAGGGAATTTTTAAGATTGGTTTCCAATTCAAGAATGCTTAGAAACTTGGACAGTTTATTTTTTAAAACTTTAAAAGCTTTTTTACCTAGAGAACTTAAAACTTTAAAAGCTTTTTTAGCTACAGAACTACAATTTTCAGATGGTTTTAATGAGTTCCAAACTAAAACGCCTAAATCCCGAGCTTCTTCTTTATTTGCAAGATTTTGACCTGAAATAAAAAAATATATGTATTCAAAATTGTACATAAGTGTCTATATGTATTGTAATATGTTTCGACCTGTACAATAAATATTGCTACTTGAAGACGTTACTGGCTGTGGGCTTAAAACTTGGCTATTAGAGTAAGGATATTCCTTAGCTTCTGAGGGGGAATAAGGTGCTGACAGGTGTGCAACAACTTTATCCTCCAGAATCATGATGCGGTCACTGGAGGTCAAAGCCCCCACCATAGGCATCTCTTCTCTCAAGGCCGAAGACCCAGTTTGGTGCATGCTCAGCGAAGACTGACTTTCCACCCTTGTTTAGCTTATTTATGAAATTAACATCAAGTTCAGTCTCCTCATCTGATAGAGGCATAATTCTAAAAGTGGTTCCATTAATTCCATTGACCCGGTGGACAAGTGAGAAGAACTAAAGCTTGCAGATAGGATTTCTTTGTCAGGAAAATTGTGGAGTATGTCTAGCTCAACTTATGTATTCATAGACTCCATAACTAGCGAAACCTGTATGTTTGTACTTGGTAAAGGGATATTTAATAACTCAGATAGAGGACGGTAAGATGAACTAGTTGTGAGTGAACTATTTTGTAATATAGGATTTGTTATAGGTTCCGCTTGTGTAGAGGGGCTGAGTTGGGTGGGTAAATTTAGCGGGGAGGTTCCCCTATTTCTCCTGGTACCACACCGCTTGCGCTCTCCCCCGACGTACTTTCTTCTTGGTTACCTCAGCCACATACCAGCTGTAGTTGCCATAGCACACAGATTATGAATGTAGAGTTTTGTGGATACAGAATCTAAATAGGTACATGTGAGAGTTACCGGTTTGTTGGCGCAACTTGATCCAACAATATTTAAATTTTTAGATGGGTTTTCTCTTTGTTTGTTGTGGACTGGGACTTCCTTAAAGAATAAAAACATAGTGTAACAATCTGTCTGATTTTAAATGGAAGCTGGTCCAAGAGAGCTGACCGCAGGTTGAACCCATAAATTGGATGTTACACCGTGACATTTGAGCCTTCAAAATTATCAGATGGCAAGAGTGCCCCCACTTGACTCTGTGGACCCCATTGCACATTATTATGGTTTTAATTACAGTTCCTCATGTTTGACTGCATAAAATGTGGCCTATAACTTTTATGTGACAAATTAATACTATTAATAAAATATTTATGAGAATAATCACCTTGTTGAGGATTGATATTCTGAGGATACCCTTGTTGGTTGAAATAATTATTTTGATTTTGTGGAAAGTTATTTTGTGGAGGATAATTATTTTGGGATTGACAATTATTTTGTTGTCGCATGTCAATACCGTTCTGATTATTACTTATATTATCATCACTGTTTTGTGGTTTTTCTACAACAAATTTTGTAGTTTTTCTACAACAAATCCACAAATTGAAGTAAATATAGCGAAAACAACTAAACTTGTGGCAAAACAATATAAATTATATTGCTAAAATTAAGCTTACCTACAACAACCTGCGGTTGTTGCAAGGCACAAAATCTTCCCCAACCAAGCATAGAGGTTTACGGGCGTCCTCACTGAAGTTCATTTTCCAAACAAAATTTCACAAAGACAGGACGGTGTTTTACTGCTACACCTGTCAATGCTTTCCAAAACCCCGGAATTTGCTGGAGAAATTCTATGATGGCGTGGCGAAGTTTTTCAACCACACCCAATGATCCTCTGTGAAAATCTTTGGCTTACAAGCTATCTAGCGTCCTCAATGAAGATTAATTTCCAAACAAAATTCCACAAAGACAGAATGGTGTTTTACTGCCACACCTGTCAACGCTTTCCAAAACCCCAGATTTTGCTGAAGCAATCCCATGATGGCGTGGCAGAGTTTTTTAACCACAGCCGCTGATCCTCTCTGAAAATCTTTGGCTTAAAAGCCTATCTAAGGAAATAATCAATACCTTTGATAAATTGCCGCATTTGCAACTATGCCATAATACAAAAGTAAAATTAAATTAACGCAAGGGGGTTGCATTTGCTCAAAAACACTCTCAACCGTCTACCACACCTTGTTCATTAAAAAAGTGAAAGAGTAGGGGGAGAAAACAACTTTTGAAAAATTGGTTTTGAGAAGCCTAAAAATTTTCAATAAATCAGTGGATTATGATGGAATCACACACTCGTCACATTGACAGCGACACCACTTTGACAATGTCACTTTGACATACTCCACTCTGGCCGCATTACTTTGACATCGTAACTATGACTACCATTACTATTACAAATGTGAAAACCGTCAAAACCCAGTGCATCACACACTAGAGAAAAAATAGGTTTGAGCTTGTTTGACCAGAAAAATATGTATGTGACGCATGAATTATATGCGAATTTTACAGTGTTCACTTAATAATTGGCTAACTGTATGTTTCCATTTCTATAGGCTGTTTCTAAAGAAATATTGATGTTGGCCCCTGACCCCACTTTATGCAAAATGCAAACAAAGTTGTGATAACAAATAATTAATGTTTATTAAAATAAGTAGGACTGGTAAAATTAAAGCCGGTACATTTACAGATCATTCACGGCAGAAGCATAACTTTATGAAGGTTTATATACAAATTATATACAATAATTATAGACAATATAAATACTAAATAAAATGAAGCCAAGTTTGGCCTCTGGTCGGTCACAAGGTTTGAAAACACAAAAAGGTGTTAAGAAACCAAGACTCAATCTTGGTCACCTGTGCACCTCTTCTGGATTTAAAAAGTCACCCAACTAAAATGAAAAATTCCCAAATGGGAGACCCTGGATCAACTGACCCAATTTTTAGAGACTATCCCCCAATTTTTAATCCCGTTTGAAAAGACCAAACCGAATCCAACTCTGAGCTGGGCAGCTCCAACACGTGCTTATTTATCTTCATCACACGCCTTCTTTGTTTTGCCAGCCTGACATTTTCATCACACGTCTTTTTTATTTTATTTTCACTCAGGTACTTCTCAAAATACGACTGGCAAAGCAACCATGCGACCCTTAACTATGGACCACCACATATATTTTAACTATTCGCCATTTACTCTCACCAGTTTTAAGTCTACTACATGGATCTTAATTTTTGAGCTTTACCTTTGCTGCCCACTTTTTATACAAATTACACAATTTAAATACATGCAATAAAATGCAATACAATTAACAAAATAATAAAACAAAACAAATATCATAAATTTTTTGATTTATACTTCCTTCACATTTGTAATAGTAATGGTAGCTATAGTTACGATGTCAAGTAATGCGGCCAGTAGTGGAGTATGTCAAAGGGATTGAAAAGTGGTTGCTGTCACGGTTACGAGTGTGTGATTCCATCATAATCCACTGATTTATTGAAAATTTTTGAGGTCTTTAAAAATGATTTTTTTCAAAAGTCTGTTTTCTCCCTGTTCCAGTTTTTTAATGAAGAAGGTGCGGTAGCAATGGTTGAGTGTTTTTAGTAAATCACCCCCTTGCGTTAATTTAATTTTACTTTTGTATTATGGCATAGTTGAAATGCGGCAATTTATGAATCAAGGTCTGATTATTTGCAGGCTTTTAAGCCAAAGATTTTCAGAGAGGATCAGTGTGCGGTCAAAACTCTGCCATGCCATCATGCAATTGCTCCAGCAAAATCTGGGAGTTTTGGAAAGCGTTGACAGGTGTGGCAGTAAAACACCATTCTGTCTTTGTGGAATTTTGTTTGGAAATTTAATCTTCATTAGGGACGCTAAATAGCTTGGGAGCCAAAGATTTTCACAGAGGATCATTGGGTGTGGTTGAAAAGACTTCGCCACGCCATCATAGAATTTCTCCAGCAAATTCCGGGGTTTTGGGAAGCATCGACAGGTGTAGCAGTAAAACACCGTCCTGTCTTTGTGAAATTTTGTTGGAAAATGAACTTCAGTGAGAACGGCCGTAAACCTCTATGCTTGGTTGGGGGAAAATTTTGTGCCTTGCAACAACCGCAGGTTGTTGTAGGTAAGCTTAATTTTAGCAATATAATTTATATTGTTTTGCCACAGGTTTAGTTGTTTTCGCTATATTTACTTCAATTTGTGGATTTGTTGTAAGAAAACTACAAAATTTGTTGTAGAAAAACCACAAAACAGTGACTGATAATATAAGTAATAATCAGAACGGTATTGACATGCGACAACAAAATAATTGTCAATCCCCAAAATAATTATCCTCCACAAAATAACTTTCCACAAAATCAAAGTAATTATTTCAACCAACAAGGGTATCCTCAGAATATCAATCCTCAACAAGGTGATTATTCTCATAAATATTTTATTAATAATAATCATTTGTCACATAAAAGTTATAGGCCACATTTTATGCAGTCAAACATGAGGAACTGGGATTAAAACCATAATAATGTGCAATGGGGTCCACAGAGTCAAGTGGGGGCAATCTTGCCATCTACATAATTTTCAAGGCTCAAATGTCACGGTGTAACATCCAATTTATGCGTTCAACCTGCGGTCAGCTCTCTTGGACCAGCTTCCATTTAAAATCAGACAGATTGTTACACTATGTTTTTATTCTTTAAGGAAGTCCCAGTCCACAACAAACAAAGAGAAAACCCATCTAAAAATTTAAATATTGTTGGATCAAGTTGCGCCAACAAACCGGTAACTTACACATGTACCCTACCCAGATTCTGTATCCACAAAACTCTGACATTCATAATCTGGTGTGCTATGGCAACCAGCCTGGGATGTGGCTGAGGAACCAAAGTAAGCAAAGTACGTCGGGGAGTAGCTAGTGGTGCTGTACCAGGAGCAGGAGTTCTGTGAAATTTACCCACCAATGAGTCCTCTACACAAGCGGAACCTATAACAAATCTATATTACAAAATAGTTCACTCACAAGGAGTCCATCTTGCCTTGCGTTCATATAAGCCATTGAATAAAATGCC
>JASAMX010019227.1:0-32926 GCA_030248175.1 Microlaimidae sp. YZB2_3 | reverse complement strand
TTTGACCCTTCCTCTGTATTCTACTTGGTTCAGTTACGTATTGCTCTCCATTAACCCCCCTAATTTGGGGTTTAACCCCCACTCCGGACCTTTTTGCCCATGTATGGTGATTACCCGGGGTAAACGAATTTTGAATTCTAGGAGGGGGTCCCAGGAAAGGTACGGGCCCCCCTAGCTTTTTAGGGGGTCGACCTGGAGTGCGAAATTTTGAAGATCTAGAGGGGGGTCAGGTGGGGACCAGTGTCCAAAGCAGAACAGTTTTAAATCATATTAGCTTTAATAATTGTTCTTTTTATAGGATAATACTACATTTTATTGAAAAAAGCGATATTCTTGTATAAAAAAGGAGAAATGTAAAAGCATGAATATGTGATGAAAATTCACGTTTTGGAAAAAGAAATTGGGTACAAAAAGTACTAAAGGGAGTTTACCAAGGGGGCAGGGAGGGGGGGGGGTTAGATTTGGGAATTTCTAGAGAGGGGTCGGGGGTAAGAGGATTTCGGAAATTTAGGGGGAGGGGGGGCCCCTAGATTTTCATCTAGGGGGGTCCGAAATTTTGAGGCTAGGGAGGGGTGGACCCCACCCTGCCCCTCCCCCATTCGCACTTATGATCCTTACCCTTTTATAAGTGTTCCGTGAGGTCCAGTCGCACGAAGGTTTGATATATCTATTTGGTACAAATCTAACAGCAATCTCACCGCTGGCCCCAATATTCTAAAAAAAAAACAACGAAAACTTAATTTTAAGTAAAAATACAATTTTGTTGAATTTGGCTTAGCCCCTAAAAGTTAAACCTTAAATCTAAATGCTATATTTACAAATCTTATGTTACAGCGTAAATTTTTTACAAACATAATCACAGTATCACAGCGCTAAATCCCAAGGTTTTTTTAAAGTTTGAAATTGGCGGACTTTACAGATATTTGAGATATACATTATCGACAAACTTATGAAGTCTTACAGTGATTCTCCTGTCATCACCTTCCTATAGTTTTGGGGTTACTGTAGTATAAAAAAAAGATTTTGGGTACCTTTTTCTAAACACATTTTGAACACACTTTGCTTGACGGTTTAATTTTTGTCGGTGTATTAATTCAGGGGTTCCATTATGCACAAACAAAGGCGCAGCCTGGGGGCTTATGGCGGTTGTATTGTAACCCCCCCCTTTCGGGTTGGCGGAGGTTAAAACTTGGGGGTCCTAATTTTAAAAATTTTTCTCACGATATTGGCTCCGCACTCGATGTTTATATACCTTTTTACAACTTTTAAATGATGTTTCTAATCAATTTCAAAGACGATTTTTGAAAATTTTTTCCTGCTGTCGCACGATTTTATAATGTTATACCTTTTAAACCTAAATTTTTTCAAATTTAATTTGAAAAAACAATACAAATAACAGCAAAAAGAAAAAAGTAAGCGCGAAGCGCAAAAAATTTAACCCTTTTTTAATGTCTTTTTTTACAGTATTTTGAAAATTTGGAAGTACAACCCCTTAAAACCCTCCTTTCAAAAAATTTGATTTATGAGGTGGTTTTTCCCTAAAATAAATCGTGGCTACACCCTTGTGCACAAATACGTGATATTGATCAGTATTCTTGTTCAACAATGAGAATTTTACCCTTTATAACTGCTTGAAGAGGGTTTGGCGCTTTGTTGTTGTTGCGGAGCGGCGCCTACGGAACCTGAAGAAGATGAAAGGGAAGCTGATTTTTCATGGCTTTCTGCTGGCACAACAATTCTCTTCCAATCTTCTCCCTCTTCTGCCAACACCGCGATAATAGATCCCACAGACAAGACTGCTGAGATTTCAGAAACTAAAATTTTTGCCAATTTACCTAAATTTAGATAAAACAGATATTTTTATAAAATGCAAAGATTTTAAATTTTAAATCCCCCCCCCCCCCAACTATGAGTGCTGGAACTATTGTTAAATGGAACAAATCAGAAGGAGAAAAAGTTGAACCCGGTGACGTCTTATGTGAAATACAAACTGACAAGGCCGTAGTTGCGCTGGAAACTGATGACGAAGGTATTTCTAGAATTGAATGTTTGTTAAGAGAAAAATAGTTATGCTTAATAATAGTCGAACTTCGAACTATTTATTGGAAAAATAATATCTTGATTTTTAAATAAGCAGGTACTTCAAAAAGAAGCAAGTTTTGTCTGGTTTCTTCAGTTTTCATAAATTAAGGTCC
Organism: Microlaimidae sp. YZB2_3; assembly: GCA_030248175.1. Taxonomy (NCBI): domain Eukaryota; kingdom Metazoa; phylum Nematoda; class Chromadorea; order Desmodorida; family Microlaimidae; species Microlaimidae sp. YZB2_3. The sequence continues at coordinate 30,731 of JASAMX010019227.1, read as the reverse complement.
ATATTTTAGTAGCAGTATATTATTCATAAGGATAAAAGTTCATTGAAAATAATCTTAAAACTATATAATTAAATAGGATAACAAAAATTATAATAAATAATCAAGTTAAATGTGTTTTCCACGTTTAATTGCACAAACTTGAACCTAATATTTGGGCAAACAATGTAACGCCAATGTGAAAGTATAAGCTCTAAAATGACATTCGATTCTTATTGTTATTGCTAATTGAATATTGTGTGTTATAATACAAAAAGAATACAAATTTAACATTTCGGTTTTTTTAATTTGCTGCAATTTCTTAACTAGGTAACCTCTATGTTTTTTTTGGGGGGGGGGGAGGTTGAGGATGTATACTCGACTTCCCAAATTAGGGGGAGGAGGGTCCCAAAAAATTTTTGGGTATGGCTCAAAATTGTTTTTTAGCGTTTTTATTCGTTGGACCTTCCAAATTTTAGTGGGGGGGGGGGGGCCGCGGCCCCCAAAACGACCGACAAACCTTTCTCTTTCCCTTGCCCCCAAAACGCGACGGGGTGGAGGGGGTCTTCGTTTCTTTTCTTTCTTTCGTTGGTTGCTTTTTTAATTAATTTAAATTTATCTTTGCCTATTTTTTAATATAATTATTACTAAATTTTAATGATGTACATCATATCACAATTTTAAAATTTAAAATCTTTGCATTTTATAAAAATATCTGTTTTATCTAAATTTAGGTACATTGGCAAAAATATTAGTTGCTGAAAACACAGCAGACGTGTCTGTGGGATCTCTTATCGCGGTGTTGGCCGAAGAGGGAGAAGATTGGAAGAGCATTGTTGTGCCAGCAGACAGCCATGAAAAAGCAGCTTCCCCTTCATCTTCTTCAGGTTCCGTAGGCGCCGCTGCGCAACAACAACAAAGCGCCAAACCCTCTTCAAGCAGTTATAAAGGGTAAAATTCTCATTGTTGAACAAGAATACTGATCAATATAACGTATTTGTGCACAAGGGTGTAGCCAGGATTTCGGAAAGGGGGGTTACACTCTATACAAATTTTTTGAAAGGAGGGTTTTAGGGGGTTGTACTCCAAATTTTCAAAATACTGTAAAAAAAGACATTAAAAAAGGGTAAAATTTTTTGCGCTTCGCGCTTAGGGATTCTTTTTGCTGTTATTTGCATTGTTTTTTCAAATTAAATTTGAAAAAATTTAGGTTTAAAAGGTATAACATTAAAAATCGTGCGACAGCAGGAAAAAATTTTCAAAAATTGTCTTTGAATTTGATTAGAAACATCATTTAAAAGTTGTAAAAAGGTATATAAACGTCGAGCGCGGAGCGAATCGCGAGAAAAATTTTTAAAATTGTTCTCTTAGGACCCCCAAGTTTTAACCTCCGCCAGCCCAAAAGGGGGGTTTACAATACAACCGCCATAACCCCCCAGGCTGCGCCTTTGTTTGTGCATAATGGAATAATTATACACCGACAAAAATAAACCGTCAAGCAAAGTGGTTCAAAATGTGTTTAGAAAAAGGTACCCAAAATCTTTTTTTTATACTACAGTAACCCCAAAACTATAGGAAGGTGATGACAGGAGAATCACTGTAAGACTTCATAAGTTTGTCGATAATGTATATCTCAAGACCATTGATCTGTAAAGTCCGCCAATTTCAAACTTTAAAAAAACCTTGGGATTTAGCGCTGTGATACTGTGTTTATGTTTGTAAAAAATTTACGCTGTAACATAAGATTTGTAAATATAGCATTTAGATTTAAGGTTTAACTTTTAGGGACTAAGCCAAATTCAACAAAATTGTATTTTTACTTAAAATTAAGTTTTCGTTGTTTTTTTTTAGAATATTGGGGCCAGCGGTGAGATTGTTGTTAGATTTGTACCAAATAGATATATCAAACCTTCGTGCGACTGGACCTCACGGAACACTTATAAAAGGGTAAGGATCATAAGTGCGAATGGGGGAGGGGCAGGGTGGGGTCCACCCCTCCCTAGCCTCGAAATTTTGGGACCCCCTGGATGAAAATCTAGGGGGACCCCCCTCCCCCTAAATTTCCGAATTTTTTACCCCTGACCCCTCTCTAGAAATTGAAATTTAACCCCCCCCCCTCCCTTCCCCCTTGGGAAATTTTTAGGTACTTTTTTTGTACTAAATTTTCTTTAAAAACGTGAATTTTCATCACATATTTATGCTTTTACATCCTTTTTATACCAGAATATCGCTTTTTTCAATAAAATGTAGTATTATCCTATAAAAAGAACAATTATTAAAGTTATTATGGTTTAAAACTGTTTTGCTTTGGACACCAGACCCCACCTGACCCCCCTCTAGATTTCAAAATTTCGCACTCCAGGTCGACCCCCCTAAAAAGCTAGGGGGGCCCGGACCCCCCTGGGACCCCCTCCTAGAATTCAAAATTCGATTTACCCCGGGTAATCACCATACATGGGCAAGTTGGTCCGGAGTGGGGGGGTTAAACCCCAAATTAGGGGGGGTTAAAATCCGAGAAACGCAAAAATACCCATATCGTTTTTTTTTTCTGGAGTGCATTTTACCCATATAGTTTTTCGATTTTGAAGGAAAAATAGGTAAAAAACGCTAATTTTAGATCAAAAAGCCCTTTTTATTGCATTTTTGAGCTTTTTATTGCTTAAAGCATTCATTTTGACCTCAAAACTTAAGTTTGGAGGCAGTTAGAAGTCATTTTAAAGACATTTTTTTTCTTAATTTTTCCAAAATTGGAGGGGGGGTTAACTTTTTCTCCCCCCCCCCCACTTCTGAGTGGGGGGTGGGTTAAACCCCCCTTCTCAGAATTCGGGGGGGGAGTGGTTAACCCCCCAACCCCCCTGCCCATGTATGGTAATCACCCCCCCTAGCTTCCTTGACCGTTCTCACCTATGGTAAGGATTACAATTATTATGTATACAATTACGTTTTTTTTGAAAAAATAATTAAAAATTGAACCGAAATTTTGTTTTCTGTCTATATAAAAATAATTCTATCTTGGCATGGCTAGATTATTGTTGTGGCACGTCGGCAACGCATGGAAGTTTTGTAGTGTAGCAAACCAGTGGATAAATGTAGTTCTATAGCACTTCTTCTTCTTCTGTTTGCTCTTGTGGCAGAGAATGTTGCTTCCGTAAAGTCTATTATTCGCTGTTCCTTTGGCTGCTAGGAAAATGTTCCAATTATTCTTGTGATCCATGATCTTCATTAGGAGCGGCAGAACTGCGACAGACTTGTCAGTAATCGTAGTGCAGGGACTTCCGTCACGCTTTTCTCCTAGCCGTTTAACGACGACATCATCAAAAGATAATGCTGGTTGCAGGCATCCCGCGTAGAAAAAATTTACAGAGAAACTGCCACAAGTTCCTCTGTAACCCTCCTCCTTTATCCTGGCTTGGGACAGGCACTGTATAAACAGTGGCGGAGTTAGTTCTATAGTACTCCAAGTAAGATCGAAGATAATAAAGGTTTAAAGAATCTAGTATGTATGTGTGGAGTACATAGGTGAGCACGGCCGGGGAAGCTAGAGAGGGGGGTGGTTACCCGGGTTAAATCGAATTTTGAATTCTAGGAGGGGGGTCCCAGGGGGGTCCGGACCCCCTAGCTTTTTAGGGGGGGTCGACCCTGGGTGCGAAATTTTGAAATCTAGAGGGGGGTCAGGTGGGGTCCGGTGTCCAAAGCAAAACAGTTTTAAACCATAATAACTTTAATAATTGTTCGTTTTATAGGATAATACTACATTTTATTCAATAAAAAGCCATATTCATGTATAAAAAGGGTGTTAAAGCATGAATATGTGATGAAAATTCACGTTTTCGGAAGAAAATTTAGTATAAAAAAGGTACCTAAAATTTTCCCGAGGGGGAAGGGGGGGGGTCAGATTTCAAAATCTAGAGGGGGGTCAGGGGTAAAAAATTCGGAAATTTGGGGGGAGGCCCCCCCCCTAGATTTTCGTCTAGGCAGACCGAACACATGCAGTGGCGTGGCGTAGCCAGGATTTCATTTGGGGGGGGGGGGCATAGATAAACAAGGGGGTAGAGTAGGGTCCACACCCTCCTAGCCTCGAAATTTTGCCCCTCCCCCTTAGAAAAAATCCAGGGGGGCCCCTCCCCCCAAATTTTCAAATTTTAGATTTTGAAATCTGACCCCCCTCTCGAGAATATTTTAAGTACTTTTTAACACTAAATTATCTTCCAAAAACGTGAATTTTTAACACAAATTCATGTTTTTACACCCTTTTTATACCTTAATATCGCTTTTTATTCAATAAAATGAAGTATTATCTTATAAAAAAACAATTATTAAACCTTTAATAGTTTAAAAGTATTTTGCTTCGGAAATTGGACCCCACCTGACCCTCCTCTATGTTTTAAAATCTTCCATCCCGGGTCGAACCTCCTAGATTTTGAAATGTCATTTACCCGGGGTAAACACCCCCCTAGCTTTTTGGGGGAGGGCGGTCCGGGGAGGAAAAGTTGTCACAGAAGCGGCGTGGAGCGCCGCCGTCTGAGCCGCGTAGCGGGGCCAACCGACGCGAAGCGTCGACCGGGGAGTCTGGTGGTAGAAGTCGCAGAAGGCGAGATTTTTTTAAATTATGTACTAAAAACTGCTTAAAAATCGTCCCTTGGTGATTACGTGAACATACATTTTACTGGATTTTACTTTTTTTTTACCTAATTTCTACACAATTTTGTCTGATCTTCAAAATTAATCTGGCGATGAAATTGTATATAACAAAACTATCTATTGTCTGATGTCTTTAAATTTTGCGCATGAGTATGGTTGAAGTTATAATAACAAAAAATATTACTGATAATATTAATTTTACTGTATATAAATCTAACTTTCGCGCGTAGCAGGAAAAAATTTTATATTGATTAATTTCAGATTTTAGAATGCACTAAAATTTGTATTAAATTTTTATAACACAATATTCGAAAACTTTTAAGAAAAAAAGCTATACAAAATGCTAAGCTTCGACAAGAAAGGGGTGGTGGAGAGAGGCGGACTACCTCAGAAGTGTAAAAACCGCTGTTAAAGTTTAAAACAGCCATTATCAAACCTATAAAATAAACAAATAAATTAAAAAAGCTATACAAAATGCTAAGCTTCAACAAGAAGGGGGGTAAAGAGAGGCGGACTACCTCAGAAGTGTAAAAACCGCTGTTAAATTTTAAAACATCCATTATCAAACCTGTATATCTCATAATATTTGTGTTTTAACATGTACTATTGCCATTTAATATCTAAAGGCAAAGGCATATGCCTTAACTATGTATTGAATGGTAAAATCTATCGAAATTAAAAAACTAATATAAATTATCAATGTACACTTCCCGCGAAGCGAAAAAAATATCATTTTTTTGAGTATTTTTATACTTTTGAACCACATAAAAAATGTTTCTGAATTTATATTTAAAGAAAAAATTTTTCTCCCAAAATTCTAAAAACGTAAAGATCGGTCTACAAAAAAATCCGGCTTCACCGGATTTCGGCGGAAGGGGGGGGGGCGGCCGCCCTCGCTACGCCACTGAACGCATTTGCTCCTCATTTACGACATAAAATAAGTCAGATAAGTTTCACTCAGACAAGAAAATTAAATAAATTTTTTATGAAGTCTTCGTCATTTCCATTTGTATGCTTATTGATTTGTACTCAAAAACGATCTTTACCACTTTTTTTACAACTATTGTTAAATAGATAGAACTTCCAAATAGTAAGTTATATTAAATTGTTTTGACACAGTTTAACCGGTTTTCCTTAACATAACTGCTTGCTGAGATTTAACCCGTTTAACTGTTGTATGTGTTATTGAGACAACGGATAATTATTAATTTGTCGATGTTTTATGTTTAGCGATGTACTCAGCTATATTTCAAAACACGACTTAAAACCCAGCCCTAGAACTGTTCCTTCACCTCCAAAAGTGCAGCCAACTAAAAAACCGACGGATAAAAAAGGTCCAGAAATTACGAGCGTGCGGCCTGAAACGTTAGGAAGTTCCCTTGATTTACCGCTTTCAAATATGAGAAAAACAATTGCCAAGCGGTTGTCGCAATCTAAGGTATTTATTAATTATAATAAGTATAGTCATAGGTGAGAAAGGGGGGGCAGGGTGGGGTCAACCCCCCTAGCCTTGGAATTTCGGGACCCCCCCTAGACGGGAAGGGTGGGGCGGAGCCCCCCCTCCCCCCCCCCCCGGAATTTTGAGTGGAGGGGGCGAAGCCCCTCTAGTTTTTGAAAAGATTAAAAAATCAAAGATAAACGTAAATAAAGCTATATAATACACTGTTTTTGGCCTAATAACATATTATCTAATGTTTTTAGCAGTAAAAGCATATTTTCTTAGTTAAAAATTACATTAGCAGATATTTGCAGAGCCTCGATTTCACAAAAAAGGGATTTAGAGACCTCTCAGACCCCCTGGCTACACCCACACTGTAAACCACAGCAGATAAGCAGCATCTCCATGTTTTTTAAGGTATATATGGAAAAAATGAAGAAAAAAAACCAAGCCATTGTTTATAGCCAAATAACCTCAATAAAGCAAAGAAACTTTATATACAAACTTATTTCTTAACAGAGTATTAGACACAATGTTTCAATTACATGATTTCCTCTTTAACAATAAATACCCAAAAGCAATATCTGGCAGTAGGATATACATATAATAAATGTTTTTATACTGATAACAATCTAGCATATGACAAAATAAATGTCTATTCAAAATGTGAAATAAAAAATCTAATTAAGTTTGCCGTTACCAATACTTATATTAAATTTTCTGGAATTATTTTAAACAAATATCTGGTATACCTATGGGAGGTATGCGCTTAAAAACCAAAATATTATGAGTGATTGGGTTATAAAAAATTAAGAATAATATATGAAAATTTCTGAAAAAGTTACCAAACAATGTGTCACGATCCTCCGATTGTATACCAGCCTTATTTTTAAAACCTTATGCAAATGTTCTAGCTGAGCCTCTAACTATAATTTTTCAAAAACAAACATAAAACCAAAATGCGTAAAATAGAGTAGCTAAACAATAATTTTAAACAGATATTTGATTTGAAAAATGATAGGAACTATTATTTAAGGTTTAAACTCTAGTAAAACAACAAGAAAAAAATTTGCGTAAACTTAAATATATAGACTCAAAACTCTAATTTGTGTGTAATATAAATTTTATTAAAAAACAAAATAAATTAATAAATAAAAAGCTTAGAAATAAAATTAAATAATATAATTTAAAAAATCAAAGACATAACCAAAAGTTTTCGAACCATACATGGGCAAGTTGGTCCGGAGTGGGGGGGTTAAACCCCAAATTAGGGGGGGGGTTAAAATCCGAGAAACGCAAAATACCCATATCGTTTTTTTTCCGGAGTGCATTTTACCCATATCGTTTTTCGATTTTGAAGGAAAAATAGGAAAAAACGCTAATTTTAGGTCAAAAAGCCCTTTTTATTGCATTTTTGAGCTTTTTATTGCTTAAAACATTCATTTTGACCTCAAAACTTAAGTTTGGAGGCAGTTAGAAGTCATTTTAAAGACATTTTTTTTCTTCATTTTTCCAAAATTGGGGGGGGGGGGTTAACCTTTTCTCCCCCCCCACTTCTGAGTGGGGGGGGGGTTAAACCCCCCTTCTCAGACTGGGGGGGGGTTACCCCCCCCCCAACCCCCCTCCCGTGCCCATGTATGCTCCAAACCCCCAAATTTTACTATCTGGCGACCATTTGGGGGGAGGGGAGGGCGACCATTTTAGTACTGGGACTCCTCAAATTTTAAGGTAGGTGTCTGGAGTACCCCAAATTTTAGGGAGGGAGGTGTGGGCTATAATCGGGATTTTGGGGGGTATAACCCCCCAACCTCCCCCCCTGCCCACCTATGGTTGGGGCTTGGGAGATATACCCCCTCCCCCCAAAAAAATCCTGATTACTGTCAACACACGACACGCCCCTAAAATTTGGGGGTACCCCGGACACCCCCACTAAAATAAATTTGGTAGGGTCCCAATCATAGATGAACACGGTCAAAAAGCTAGAGGGGGGGGGGGTGTTTACCCCGGGTAAATGACTTTTCAAAATCTAGGAGGGGGGTCCTAGGGGGGGCGAAACCCCCTAGCTTTTTAGGGGGGGGGGGTCTTACCGGGTGCGAAATTTTGGAATCTAGAGGGGGTCAGGTGGGGTCCGGTGTCCAAAGCAAAACAGTTTTAAACCATAATAACTTTAATAATAGTTCTTTTTATAGGATAATACTACAATTTATTGAATAAAAAGCGATATTTAGGTATAAAAAGGGTGTAAAAACATGAATTTTTGTTAATTATTAACGTTTTTGCAAGAAAATTTAATAAAAAAAAGTAATTAAAATTTTCTCGAGAGGGGGAGGGGTCAGATTTCAAAATCTTGAGGGGGGGGTCAGGGGGGAAAATTCAAAAATTTGGGGGAGGGGGGCTGGATTTTTTTCTCAGGGGGCCAAAATTTTGAGGGTAAGGGGGGCTAATCTCACCCTCCCCCCCCCATTTGTTCATCTATGGTCCCAGTTCTAAAAACGCTAAAATTGTGGTATTTGAGTTTAAGGTATACCCTAAAAAATTTTGGGATACCCTCCTCTCAAATTTTAAGGTCGAGTATACCCCCTCCAAAACACAGAATGCTGCCCACCTATGTCCGGAGTACTGTTTTAATGTTGTTTGAATTTTTTTGTCAAGATTTTGTTTGGGTGCGCCGTGCGGGTGTATAACTATAGATAGACGAAGTAGTTGGAAAGATTAGTTATACGCCCGCCCCCCAAATATCTCAATACTGCCGACCTCCCAGACTTTTGAAATTGGAGTATTTAATCTGACACACCTGTAAAATTTTGGCGATTTTTACATTTTTAGTGTAAAAAAACCAGAAAAAGAATTTTTTGGCAATAGCTCCTAAAAGTTTAGGTCGTAACTTCCATCTCTAATCTTTTGGGGGAAAATTCACTCCCCAATAAAGGAGGCTACCTACCTATGCGGTAATGCGTATCATCCATCACCCCGTAAGCATAGGTGGACAGCCTCCCGGATTTTGGGGAATATAACCAACATTTGAGGTGATCCAAAATTTGCGGGGTGTCTCAAAACATTTTTTGGGGTATACCTCAAATACCCCATTTTTAGCGTTTTTAGTACTGAAACCCCCAAATTTTAGGGGGAGGGGTGTCGACCATAATCGGGATTTTTTGGGGGGTATAAACCCATACATGGGCAAGTTGGTCCAGAGTGGGAGGTTTAATCCCAAATTGGGGGGGGGTTAAAATCTGAGAAACGTAAAATACCCATATAGTTTTTTTTTCTGGAGTGCATTTTATTCATATCGTTTTTTGATTTTAAAGAAAAGAAAAAAATAGGTACAAAAACGCTAATTTAAGGTCAAAAAATTATTTTTTATTGCATTTTTGAGTATTTTACTGTTTAAAACATTCATTTTGACCTCAAGTTTGGAGGCAGTTAGAAGTCATTTCAAAGACATTTTTTCTTCATTTTTCCAAAATCGGGGGGGAGGGGGTAAACTTTTCTCCCCCCTCCACTTCTTAGTGGAGGGGGAAGAAAAGTTGCTCACCTATGGTCGTAAGTAAACTGATTGCTTTAATTATATTCTATTTTAACATATATTTATACTAAAATTAATTTTAAATTGTATGAAATTTTAATTTATACTTATAGAATCGAATAAAAAATATTTTCAGAGTACGTTGCCTCATGCTTATGCCACAATAGATATGAATATGGCATCTCTTTTAAAGCTTAGAAAAAGGTTAAAAGGTATTTTTTATTTATACATTTTATTTTGTTGCCCTAATCGAGGATAGTTTATTCAACCAAAAATCACCCTTTTTTGATTTCAACGCAATTAAAAGATTTTAAATGGTCAAATTAAAACACTAAAACTCGCTCAAGTGTTCAGATTAGTAATGTTTCTTTCCCCTCCCAAATTTCATGCTCAAAAGCTTTTAGTTAATAGGTTATCTAAAACTTATTTTTCTTACAAAATGTTTATCATTAAAAATAAATTAATTTTAGAACTATTTTAAACGTTTTTAATAAGCTTTAAAAAATTAGGTGAAAAATTTTTTTTAAAATGTACGTAATGAAATGACTTTACTCTTAAATTATTCACAAAAATTGACGGACACGGAGCTGCCGGAGAATACATCATTAAATAGTAAATCAGGCTTGTGTGATACAAAATCAACTGTGCTGCTTTATTATTATTATTTTATAAATTTATTATTTTTAGCGGATGGGATTAATGTCTCTGTTAATGATTTCGTTGTTAAATCAGCTGCTGTTGCTCTTCGAGTAAGTAAATCTTTGATAACATTAAATAATAACTTCTTTATACTGTGTAAAATACATTTCAGGGGTCGCATTCTGAAGAAATCCTTATATTTACCCCGATAAATCCATTTCAATGAAAATAAATATATATATATTATATTGTAAATAAATAAACCTGCCGCATATGGGACAGAAAATGATTGCAATGACTTTTTTTAAAATTTTTTTTCTCGCGCCGCAAAACCACCTCGCGTAAAATAAGAAAATTAATCAATGCACGTATTTTATTTTTTATTAAATTAATCCTACGGGAGAAAATATTTAACCACCTCTCGAGTTGGATAAATTCTTATTCTTAAAACAATAGAAAAAATTTAACCCGATTTTTACCTAGGTAAAATTGATTTTTCACTCGCATCCTTAAGCACGTAAAAAAAGTTACCCTGGGGTAAGTTTTAACTGCGCGTCAGAATGCGACCCCTGGTTTCGTTTTATTCTATTATCCAGCTTCGAAAAATCAAAAACATTGATTAATTTTACGGTCGGTTTTAATTTTAAGTATAAAATAGTAAAAAACTACCGAATTTTTTTTTGTGTTTCACCCCACCCAGTTTTTTTTTGTAATTAGCAGGTTAAAAAATTCCCGATCCATAAGGTCTTACCTCTTACTGTTTTTGGGATCCTCCCGGTACACTTACTGCGTCCAGGGTTGATCTTAGTCAGAGAGGTTTAAATTACGTTAACAAATTAAAGAAATAATTTTTAAAAGAAAGATTTGTTTACCAGTTTTTACTTTCCTGTAATACAGAATTACAATGCATAATAGTATCGACAAAATCAAAATTGAAACGTAAAAAATTACTTTTTGAAGATAAGAAAATTAAATTAAGAAATAGCAGTAATTAAAAATAACTAAATATTATATAAATGCAATGCTTAATTTTAGAGTGTTCCAGAAGTTAACGTTCAGTATATGGATGGGCAGTTGAGATATATGAATACATGCGATATTTCAGTTGCCGTTGCCACAGAATCTGGTTTAATTACCCCGATTGTAAAAAATGCCGACTTTTTGGGTTTACAAGAAATATCGGATAAAATACGGGTATAAAAACGCTATAAAATATATTTTTTAATAAAATAATATTAATAAATCAGTTTAAACATTTGAAAAACAAAATTAATTTTGCTTAAAAATTATATGGTATAAATAAATCCTGGATTTTCGGAAAATGTTTGATAGCAATGATTTTATCAGACCTATGCACAAAAAAGAGAGAAAAGAGCAAAAAAGTAGAATTTAAGTAAAAATAAAGTCTAAAATGGCTCTAATTTTCCGAAACGTGCACAAGTCTGTTTTATACTGAGCAAGCGTTCACAGCACCATGTTCAAAAAAAATGTACAAAAGCACAAAAATGTTCAGTCGTATTCTAAATAGCAATACGTATGTTAACCAAGTAGTACGGGACATATAAAAATGCCCAACTTTTTTTCGCGAATTACCATCTAAATCTTGGAGGGTACTTTCTATCTTTAAGAACAAGATAACATACATTATTCCTAAGTTTACGAGGTTGTTAAAAAATCTCAAAGTTTAAAGCGAATCATTCTTTTTTTGCTTATGTTTTTCTTTATTGATTTTGTTGTTTTAATTAATTCAGTTTAACGAAATTGTTTCAGGTAACTGTTCCGGAAGATTCGCTGGAAAATGATTGATTGCTGCAGTTCGGACAAATGATAATAACAATGATTCAGTCTATAAATCAATAAAACCAGATCAATCGCTAAGTTGTAAATGAAAAAAAGGAGCAACCTCTACAAATGTTGGAAATATTTAAAGTTTTAGCTACGAATCTTAAGCTTTATCGGAGAGAATAAGGAGATATTAAAACGTTGTACAGAAACATGCTGCATGTGCAGTTATAGTCCTCATTTTATGAGCAACAAACAATTGAGGTCGAAACTAAAAACGCTTAAAATGGATGATTATATAGTGTGTCTTTATGATTTATGCGAAAAAATTATTAACAACACTATTCTTTTTGGAATAGAATTTTTGTAAATGAAATGCATCTGGTAATGCATTATTATTATAATTACTGTGATTGCCGATTTATAAACTCAAGAAAGGAAGTATTGTGCCTTCTACCTTTATTTTTATTAAATAATTAATTTTTTTATGCATAATGGTCATAATTTATAAAATGGACCATTTGACCACAGCACTTTTAGTTGAGTTATTTTGTTTCGAAGCATCAAATTGTTTCGGAGGTTTTTTATTCGTCTACATAAACAACCACGGAGATTTAGGGATGACCTAAGCAGGATTTTGCGTTAGGGTGTAACTGCCTATCGACAAACTACAGTTTAAAAGGAAACTACCTCCCCCATTCCGCAGTAAAGAAGCTAGGGAGAAAGATATAGAAGGGGTTAAATATCTCCCTTTTCTAAATTTACGGGTTTCGAACCCTCGCGGTGCTATTATATTTTATGTTACAAAGGTCTATCTCTGGTTACCTTTACCACTCCATTGCAATAGCGACCGTGCTCGTTTGTGTAAAGAATTTTGTAAATATGAAAAGTAGAATGTTTTTTAGCACAATAGGATACGTATTTTAGAAAAAGGTTGTTCAGGAACACTTTCAATGTGCGGAGCATACGTGGGCTGGAGGGGGGGGGAAATCGATGGGACTAAAATCTCGAGACCTCCAACACCTCTTCAAAATTGGGGGTTAGTCAGGGCGAGAAGGGCCAAAACCTACCCCAAAAACGGTAAAAAAAAATCAGCCAATCACAGCAAACAGGGATTTTTACTGATTGGCTAATTTAAACTTTGATCCAAATCTAAGAAAATTTTAGCATCCTAAGTCTAAGCAAAACCTAAGCCAAATCTAAGCTATGCCTAAGCAAAACCTAAACCTAAGCAAAATCTAAGCTAAGCCTAAGCTAAATCTAAGATAAGCCTAAGCAAAACCGAAGCCTATACAAAACCCAACCTAACACGTTTTAGGCACCATAAAATGAGTCTCCCATGTCATTTTTGAGGTAGGTTTTTGCCTTCGGCATCCCGGGAACCCCCTTCCCTAACATTTGGAGTGTCGCAGCAAAATAATAAAAAGGCGGTATTTGGAGAATACCCTTTCCAAACTTTCGGTATATCCTCCAGTGTTGAGTAATAATTATACACCTTCCTTCCTCAAAAAAAACATTCGCAAGGTTGCCCTTCCCACTTATATTTCGGAGAAATATGATAGGGTAGTGCATTTAATTTCGGCACTTTTCCCAATTGGGCATTTTTGATTTTGGACTATATCTTTGGTAATCCTGGACGGAATACGACGTTTGATAGCTCAAATGAGAGCTAATTTTATGTAGATGACTGTCGTGAGCTTTTTATTTGTTATGTTATGATATTTTTATGTGAAATTGTGTGATTTATAATTTTTAAAAAATGTTACTCGTTTTTAGAACATGGGCATTTCATGATTACGCAATAAATTGGTTTAAAAATTAAACTGTCCTGGTAAAATTTAGTCTATTTTCCAAATTTTTAGTCCCCGTGGTTCTACGTTGCGTCTGTGGTGAGCAATCGTTATAAAATAAAATAGTGTAATTTCGGCACACTATTGCTGTAGGTAAAAACGGGTTGAATTTAGTGGTCGGGTGGTAAATTGTAGTTGTAAATAGTTAAAAGACAACGTTTAAATGTGTAGGAGTCATCGCACTGCACTTAAACTCGATTAAGGGGGTCTTTTTAAAAAGTGCCGAAATAAATGCACTTTTTTCCCAAATTTTCCTCATTTTGATACCATTTAGCATTGTAGCTGTAACTTTTTTCCATTTACACGTTGAACAACAAGTAAAAACTTAAATTAAAGAAAACTGTCTGAAGATAATGATAGGTTTTTAAATTTTTGAAAATGATGATTTTTTGACTGAGAAACAATCTATTGTTTGTAAAGTGCGGAAATTAAATGCATACATTTAATTTCGGCAATTTTCCATTTTTTTAAAAACTGATATAATTAAATAAAAAAACAACTTTCGTACAGTGAATTTTTTATGACGCAACGCAGTATCGTAAAAGCTTTAAAATGAGCTATCAAACATAAAAATCAGGACATACAGTGAAAAGTTACATTAGAAAAACGAAAAAGTGCCGAAATTAAATGCACTACCCTATTGTATTTGTATATAATTAAAAAAACAATTTTTGTGTTATATTTTCCGTTTGCGTCATTTTACTCAAGGAGTATCTTGTAAGGATGTCATTCTTTTTATTAGTTGATGAGGAAAGACTTAATTTCTACCGCTGTTTATCTATTAGCAAAATTACGTTCAATTATTTAAAATACCCTAAAACCGGTACTTTTTGCATTCTAAACCAATAGGCTTTTAAATCAGTACGGTTATTGTTTTTAATTTACTCGTATTAATGGTTACTAAAGTGAAGTGGATTGCAAAAGTAATTATATCAATAGATGTTTTTTGGGGGAAACACAGGGGTCCCCCCCTCCCCTAGAGCCGAAATTGCGGACCCCTCCCGCCTATAAAAAAATCCAGCCCCCCCCCCCAAAACAGAGCGGTCCGGCCTGACCCCCCCCCCCCCCCCCAGCGAGGCTGACACCCCCCCCCCCGGTCCGACCAATTTAGATGTATAATTTTTTTATTTACTGTCAAAAACACGTGTTTTTTTTAGTTTAAAAACAGTGTTTAAATACACTTTTTAGGTCTAAATAAGCTAGCTGTTTTAGTATATACAATTCAATATTAGACTTAAAAACACTTAAATTATTGATTTAAAAAACTTTGGTTAAAAATTGGACCCCCCTGACCCCCCCCCCCCCCTTAAATTTCAAATCTCGCACCCGGGGTCGATCTAAAAAGCCTAAAAAGCCAGGTGGTCCGGACCCGCCTGAACCCCCTTAACAAATTCCGGCCTTCTTTCCACCAGGGGTGTACTCCCCTAGCGGACCTGACCAAACACATCTATGATTATATTTCACTAATGAAAGGGTCGATTTATACGAAAACTAATATTTTTCAATCGGAAACTAATTGAATTTTATTTTTTGTTAACTGTCGTTTACAGGAAAACTTTCGTTGAAAAAAAATAATATTTACTTACATTTTAGTACTTTTCAGTCCACGTCATTTCTGTCAAAGCCATAAAATTCTACCAACCAAAAAAGTAAAACGTCGCTCATCAAGTGGTAATTAATTTTGATACAGTAAAACCGTAGCAGACCACATATGTAACTATAGATCGGCAGCCTTTCAAATTTTAAGAGATATCTTACAAAAATTCAGTTTTTACCGTTTTTAGTACTAAACCCCCAAATTTTAGGAAGAAAGATAGTGTCGGTAGTCTCGGAAGTTTTTTGAAAGGGGGAGACGGGAGAGAGAACCCTCTCTATCGATCTATGCATGGGACTGCAAATTAAGGTCTTTTTATGATTTGATCTATTTATCAAACTTCAAATCAATTTCTAAACTATTCAAATGGTGGTTCAGGGGCACTTTATAAAGCTAATATAATTTACTCACTGCAGTAATATTACAGCAAATACAATTTTATATTAAAAGGGAATATAATTTTTGGTTGCATACTTGTAGTTAATATGCCCATATTGTGAGGAGTGTGGTGTAAGCACTAGGCAAAGGGTTTAAAAATTTAAGCTTTTTACTGAACTCAACTGAATAAAACAAATTGTATAACAGTTTTTTGCTTGTGTTAATTAGGTCGTTTTTAGTATAATTCAGTTTATGTGACATAATTTGTTGTATAATTAATTGTTATTTATTTGTATATGATTTATATTACGTTTAAAAATTTATAATTTGCCAAGAAATTGTGATTTTTTGAAGGATTATTATATGTGTGGTTTAGAAATAAGTTTTATAGTGTTTTAGAAAAAAATTGTAGAAGGTTTTTGGACCAAATTTCTATTTACCTGTATATTTTTGATATTGCTATAATAGTGCTACTTTGTTTTATACAGATTCTAACAATGCTCCAAAATATCAATTTTAAGGGGTGTTGGAAAGATACTCGGAGGAGAGGGTCAGCCTCTCGCGAAACCTCAAGGAAAGACATTATAAACAGGTATGTTGGGCGGTAAAAAACTAAACGGAAAATAAGTGGGTCAAAACTTAAATCAATAGGGGTAGGTAGGAAAAATAGGTCGGAAAAGGTAAAAATAGGTTGAAAATAACTAATATTTTTAGTATTTAACGTGTTTTTTAAAGGGAAAAGGGAGCTGGGTGGATTCAAGGGCTCCAATCACGATTATCAGGAATATAGTAGACGGAGGCATAAGCATCGCCGACTAAAGGTAAACCCAACGTGGCTGCAACAGTTGTTCGTTGGATTAAAAAATGCCCCCATAAAGTAACCATTCAAATCACGAGAATCTGACGTCACTTTATCAGCCAATTAGATTATTCGATTTAATACCGAGTTTGTTTGATAAAGTGACGTCAGATTCTCGTGATTTCAGTGGTTACTTAGTGGGGACATTTTTTGTTAAACGAACAACTGTTGCAGCCACGTTGGGTTTACCTTTAGTGTGCAGATCTAAATGTCTGTTTTCCGAACATTAGCAGTAGTTGTACAAGTCTGTTTGAAGGTTTGGAGCATAAGTACAATAATATTCTTTGTTACAAATTAGTGTGCACTGCAACAATAAATTCTTTTAAGATCTCTCCTGATATTTTTATTGAACAAAAATAGGTTGCTAATAACTGCATAACTCAAAACAAGCTGTTATGTTTTGTAATTTAATTGAATAGTTACATAAATAAGTCTCGAGAAGTTTAGTAATATTAAGACGGTTTTTAAATTGTTTCTTTATTACTAGTTTTTATAATAGCCTTGCCTAGTTTTGTAAATAGTTTTCTTAAAAGGTTGAAAACTTTATGAAAAGTGAAAACTGGTAAATTTTGGTGCAAAAGCAAAACCCACACTTTTTTGCAGAAACCTCTGTTTGTCTCGTGGACTTCCAAGATACTTTAAAACAAGATATTTTTTCTTTATTAAGTAGGGTAGTGCATTTAATTTCGGCACTTTTCCAAATTGGGCATTTTTGATTTTGGACTATATCTTTGGTAATCCTGGACGGAATACAACGTTTGATAGCTCAAATGAGAGCTAATTATATGTAGATGACTGTCGTGAGCTTTTTGTTTGTTATGTTATGATATTTTCATGTGAAATTGTGTGATTTATAAAAAATAAAATTGTTACTCGTTTTTAGAACATGGGCATTTCATGACTACGCAATAAATTGGTTTAAAAATTAAACTGTCTTGGTAAAATTTAGTCTATATTCCGAATTTTTAGTCCCCGTGGTTCTACGTTGCGTCTGTGATGAGCAATCGTTATAAAATAAAATAGTGTAATTTCGGCACACATATTGCTGTAGGTAAAAACGGTTGAATTAAGTGGTCGGATGTTAAATTGTATTTGCAAATAGTTATAAGACAACGTTGAAATGTGTAGGGGTCATTGTATTTGCAAATAGTTATAAGACAACGTTGAAATGTGTAGGGGTCATAGCACTGTACTTAAACTCGATTAAGGGGATCCTTTTAAAAAGTGCCGAAATTAAATGCACTTTTTTTCCCAAATTTTGCTCATTTTGATACCATTTGGTATTCTAGCTGTAACTTTTTGCCAGTTAAACGTTGAACAACAAGTAGAAGCTTAAATTAAAGAAAACTGTCTGGAGATAATGATAGGCTTTTAAATTTTTGAAAATGATGATTTTTTGACTGAGAAACAATCGATTGTTTGTAAAGTGCCGAAATTAAATGCACACATTTAATTTCGGCAATTTTCCATTTTTTTAAAAACTGATTTAATTAAGTAAAAAAAACAACTTTCGTACAGTGAAACTTTTATGACGCAACGCAGTATTGTGAATGCTTCAAAATGAGCTATCAAACATGAAAATCGGGCCATACAGTGAAAAGTTACATTGGAAAAACAAAAAAGTGCCGAAATTAATTGCACTACTCTATGTTTATAGGGATAAAAGTTTTTAAAGTTAGATCAGGGGTCGCATTCTGACGCGCGGTTAAAAGTTATCCCGGGATAACTTTTTTAGTGCTTAAGGACACGACTGAAAAATCAATTTTATCTAGGTTAAAGTCGGAATAAATTTTTTCTATTGTTTTAAGGATAAGAATTTATCCAACTCAAGTGGTGGATAAATATTTTCTCCCATAGGATTAACTTAATAAAAAATAAAATACATGCATTGACTAAATTTTTTATTTTGCGCGAGGTGGTTTTGCGGCGCGAGAAAAAATCTTTGAATTCATTTTCACTCCCATATGCGGCAGTCTTGTTAGTTTACAATATATATTAATTTTTTTTATTTTCATTGGAATGGAATTATTGGGGTAAATATAAGTGTTTCTTCAGAATGCGACCCAGGTTGGGTTATTTTTACTTCGTGCGTTATGAAATACACCACTTATTGCAAAAAAATTGCCTAGGGTTCTCGATTTTTGAAAAACCATAACTCGTTTATTTGTTTTACGAAATTAGAATATTTATGAATAACTCTTAAGGCCGGTTCACACCGGAGTGGCAGCTGATAGCTGATAGTGAACGCGCGCGTTTACATCATTACACCCTCATTGTTGCTGCGGTGTAAACTGTGTGCGCTGTGTGTCACCTATCAGCTGCCACTCCGGTGTGAACCGGCCTTAATGTTGGCCGCTTTTTGATGTAAAGTACTAGGGAATACAGTTTACCAAAAACATATAATTTAACGAAAAATGTACAAAAGGTTGCTCCGGTATATATCTTTATAATGATAAAATAGTTCTTTAAAATAGCACCTCGCTGAAATATGCCAGTAGAATAGTCTATTTTCTACCAATATTATATAAATGTTACACATCTTTCGGTATATTATATATTTTTGCTGTGAATATTATAAAAAGTCTAAAGTCAATTATATGTCTGAGTCTGGCCCCACTTTTGAGTTGATGGGTTTTTATCAAGAAAAAAATAGTAAAAATAGTTTTTTTTAAATAATATATTAATAATAGCCTTAAAAACAGTTATAAAATTGTTTTAGAGCTTTATTCAAGTTAATTAGTCTGTTTTTTTTTTAATTTCAAAAAAGTGTGTCTAGAATAAATTATATTTTTATATGTTAACCAATTGTGCTAACACTTTGGGGCCTATCCGTATCTGGTCGGTGTGATTGGGAACCTGGCATGGATAAAAATTTCTGGCGTCTAATCCAAGGATATGGGGACCTAAATTTTAGGGTAGACGGGTCGTGGTAAAATTTTTCTCACTCGCCCGACCCCGGTAACTAATCATTTCTAGCCACTGATGTTAATTTTAGTATAAAAATATGTTAAAATATTTTTTTAAATTTTTTGAACACAAAAATTTGGTCTTAGCAGTTAATGTTACATAAAATAATTTTATAAAATGCATAGAAAAATATTTATGGATCAAAATTGTTAATTAAAACTATATTAGATTTTTACGTGTTTATGTAAAATTAGCCTAACACTGCAAAATAATAATATATTTTCTGTATAATGTTTATTAATTTCAAAGTGTACTTAGTATTTGGAGTGTTAAAGTTTTATGAGCTAAGATTATTGCGTGTAAATGTCTTCCATGTTTCTGTGAACATGTGTATAACAAAGTTTATGTAAACGTTTTGGTTTACTCTTCTGAAAATAAAGATTTATACTGCCTGTAACTTCGTAAAGTTATGTTTACATTGGTTTCGCAACCAATTTATTTACAATAAAGTATTCTCAAATTATTATAAGTTTCAGTTTTTTGTATACACAAAATATAAAATTTTATGTCACATTTCTTTTAAAATGCAATTAAATTGCACCCTAAGGGCAGGTTTATAAATTTAAAAATTTATTTTCGTGTTTTTCGCCGCGCATTTGTAATTAACATGATTATATTTTTTTTTCTATAATTGATTTATCTGTTGACCTCGTAAAATTGTATGTGCACGAGAGCACGACCTGAAATTAGGCAGTTATGACGCTTAAAAAACAATTTGAAACGCAGAATTTTTTTTAAACCTCTTTTCACAAAATAGACAAATTACTCATTTGTATCCGTAAAAAATGGTATTTTTTTCTCTGAGCAATTAAATTAATAAAATGTCAAAATAAGATATGTAATAATATATTAAATCACTTTTGCTCAATTTTAAATTGGTTTGTTGTTAAATAGTTAATTCATTACTACAATACATCGAGGTTTAATTTGCATATTAATACAAAAATTACATGGGGTTTAAATTAACAGTGTCATTTTAAACATTTTGTAATTTTATATATGGACTGGTTTTTTTTGTAGTTTTTTTAAATTTTTTAAAATGGGATATATATAATTTATAATCAGATATACCTAATTATGTCTAAATCGACATTTTTTTCCAGGATATGTTAAAGTTGGTGCCTGAGAGGGTAAGTTGGTGCCTGAGAGGGTACATCCACCCACCTCCCCCCCCCCAAGTTGCCAATTTTTACTGATGGGCATTTTCGGTTTAAAATCGGTGTTATGATTCCGCTTCTAGATTTCGGATTTAAATAAAACAAAGGTTTTGGTTCCGCGTTGGTGTTGCCCATTTCAGATTAATTTTGGATTCCGGAAATTTTTTCCTCAGTTCCGGACACCTTTTGATTTTGTATTATTTTACACACCAACTCCAAAATGATGGTGATAATAAATTGATAATAACTGATAAATTGTTATGACGCTACAGTATGCCGAATTAAAAGCATTATTGTTCAGTAAAACTTTGATTTATTTTGGGGCCAAATTTATTTTATTATTTTAGGTTTGCAACAGTAGTGTTCTTTTGTTTGTTTGATATTTTAATTTGTGTATGTACTAAAAAATTAAACTAGATATGTTTAATTATGTTTATCATCCCATTAGAACAGTTAAAAACGCAAAAATCCGTTTTTCGAATATATACAGGATAAATATAATACTAATTGAAAATTTCAAGACAATTCCAACCTGCAAATCTTCATTTTGGTCTCTAAAATAATTTACTTCCCAAAAGTAAAATTAAAAAAATTTGGCTTGAGTTATTATACAGGTTCTTTGTGCTCAAAAAATGTAAAAAAATTACTTTATTTTTTAAAACTTCACTTTAATTCGTACAACTACATAGTTGCACTATTTTAGTTTAATCTTGCAATAGATCAAGTAAGTGTAAGCTCTGGTAATTTAATATTTTAAAGGTTCCAAGCGAATTTAAGATTTTTTTAGTTTTTAAGAAGAAATTTAATAGCAAGCATGATTTTTTCCTTATTTTTTGAGTGTTCCTAGTTCCGAATTTTTTCATACGTTACAGTTCCTATTCCGGTTTTAATCATTTTGGAATTTCGATTCCGAGTTCCTCTTGTGGATTCCAGGAAAATCTCAGTCACGAAAAAGTTACGGTTTATGGGGTTTCCCAGTTCCGCCCATCACTACCAATTTCGGCATACCGCTCCCTTCCCCTTCTACCAACTCCAAAAAAATTTGAAAGTTGTGTTCGTTTGTTTTTTGGTGAATTTAACTCATAAAACGTGACAAATGCTTGTTCATAAGTCATAAATACTCTTCATTCCCTTTCTTGCCATTTTACAGCTTTTTTACAATGGCTTAGCGGTTCTCAAACCCTTACCACTTCAAAGCCATACTCCCTTGGCGCTTGTTTAGACTTACAACCAGCGTATGCCCCCTATAGTCGGAGTTTGGAACTTTACATGGGTGGTGGGGGGTTAATATCCCCCTAACTTAAGGTTGATGAGTAACCACTCATGTAATGTGCTTAGATTATTTTTTTAAAACATGTCTATTCTCGTACGCTGAATGGAATTGTATTTTAAAAAAAATCTCCTTTTGATGAATAAATCGTACCTTCATGACGACAATGTTTGAATTACTTTCATTGATTGCAATTTTAAAAAAAATGTCTTTTTCCAATATTGACCTTGTAAAAAGAACATTTATTATGTTTTTCAGATACGCAATTTCTTTCGCGGCACCGTATACTTCTAAATTAAAAAAAACTTAAAAAATACAACATTAAACGCTGACAAAGCAACTTGTTTTTTGCAAAATTAAGTTCTCTTTTAAAGGTCACACACATAATCTCTTGCTATTGCATTGTCGCACGCCTTCCGTTCCCAACCGATGTTGCATTATAATTATTATATGAAAAAAGTTTTTACATAAATAACTAAATAAAGGTAATTAAACAAAAAATAGCGTTTTTTAATAATTTGTGTAAAAAAATTTCGCAAATGTTTTGCAAAAAAGAGAAAGCAACTTAGAAGAAGAAAAACTCAGGCACTAATTTAATCTAAACTGAATGCATTATCATCTAAAAAATAATATAAAAAGCTTTTAAATCATATAAAAACTTTATTCAATTTTAAGCTATTAAAAACTGTAAACCATAGCCATCCGCAACATCGGATTTAAAATTGACTTTTTTACATCCTATTTTGTTTTACCGTCGTTTGGATTTAAAAATTGAAAACGCTTAAAAGTTTTTTAAGAAGGCCAAAGAAAATGTACTTTTTTGTTTTTAAAAATTTTTTCTCGAAACAGCAAAAAATGAAGTACCAAAACCAGACACCATTTTTTGATTTTTCATGATATGATATGCCGTCTAATATTTCATTTTTCAGAAAAACATTTAGTTTTAAGCTTATAATAAGCCCTTAAAAATTGGGCAATTGAAACTCGACTACGTTTCAGGTCCTTTTGGTGTTGCCGTTTTTGGCGTTTCAGGTCCTTTTGGTGTAAGTGATATGCCTTAGGGCACTAAAAAAATTTTATGACCTTAGCCAGAAGTTCGGTCATCACTAATAACCCAAATCCCTTCGTCGAGTCGCAAGAATTTCGCTTGAACTGTTTTGTAGCCTGTCCAAAATAAAGGAGTTATGTTTAGGTATGTAGCCATGATCACGTCCGTGGATTTTTAAACTCTGAAAAAAATTTTATTGCTTATTTTACTTCTGAAATACCTAATACCCAACTTTTTATATGCTTCTAGCATCCTCCAAACTAAACTTTTAAAATCTAAATTTAAGTGTTTTGACAAAAAAAAATCAAAATTTCAACAAAAACGCTTTTTTACTTAAAATTAGCATTTTTTACCTATTTTTCTTTAAAATTAAAATAAAAAAACATATGGTAATAATGCATATGCATTAAATAAAAATCCATATCTGCGGATTTTATAGACGAATATTTGCAGAAAAATGGATCCAGCCTTAATTTTCGGCGGCGTTATTTTATTTTCACTTGCCATGTACCTATGGGAAACGTATTTAGCTTTCAGACAGGTAAGTATTTTTCAGAAATACAGCGGTATAATTATTTTTTATACTAATCAGATTGTGAAAAATAATGTTATTAAATACAGTAAAAAACTGATATAACCAAGAAAAGATTAGAATAATAAGCCTTTTTGAGTTTTGGGCAGCGCGCTCTCCACCAGGGCAATGGATTTCAGTTCAGTAGAAGATCGTAATGACCCTAAGTCTAGAACCCCGCCTGTCCGTTCGTTTGACGACCTAGGTTTGAAAAGTACTATTTGAAATTTATTGTAATAGCACAATGTTCATTGTGTTAAATTTCTTAATATTTTGATATCATTTAAACAAAACTCATAATCTATTTTAAGACGTTAATGAATCATTTAATAAACACAACCAATCATATTAAAGAGTTTTATGTTTAATTTTAAATTATGATAAAATAGCAATATTTTCGAAATCGGGAGTCAATATTTAAAACCATAAAAATTAATTTGAGCAATCATTAATTAAAAAATACGCTAGATAAATTACAAAATAATAAATAAATAAATTAGAGTTTAAAATAAAGTAAAATTTAATCTATATGGAGCAAAATAAGGGTGGCCGAAACTATCATTCTTTAATAATAATATTTTTAAGTTTAACAAGGTTGTCCTCAGTCATATCATGTTCCATTGGCCATATTTGTAGTGAGTTCTACTAATATTGTGTAAGATGATTGGGACTTCTACACAAACAAACTAACAAAGAAAGATTAAAATAATGATTATGAAATTTTAAACATATGGTTTTTTCTAATAAACGAATATATTTCATATAGTGTTGTAAAAAGTTACTTTTACTTACAGTAATAAAAGTAATGGATTTTGGATTACTTTTACTTTTACTCGACTTTTGAAATTTCAATTACTTTTACTTTTACTCTACCTTTGAAATTTCAAATACTTTTACTTTTACTCGGATTTTCCACTGCAAATACTTAAGTTAATTTTTAGTAAAATTTAAGTAATTTTAATGCTGCAAAGTGAATGACAGAAGATAATTTTTAAGCCGCTAACACGCTAAAACGATTTATTTTGACTAAAAAAACTTATTAAAATGATAATTTATTGATAAAATTAGCAAAAAACATTAGAACGGAGCTCTGGAGCTCCAAAAACCGGTGTTTTGCTGCGTTTCAAAATTACTTTTATTATACTTTTACTTTACTTAAATAAAATTTTGACCATTACTTTTACTTTTACTTTACTCAAATTAAAAAATCACAAATTACTTTTACTCTACTCTTACTTTACTTAAATTAAAATTTTTCGAATTATTTTTACTTAAAATAATGCAAAATCAATACTTTTTACAACACTAATTTCAATATACTTTTTACCGTTCCATACAATCCCCTAACACTAGGGTGGAGCCTTTGATTAAAACCATGTACCAAAGCGGCCATAATAACAAAAATATCCGTACCCGACTCACGGCTCACCCAAAAAACAAAAACAAAACACAAATTTAAGATAAACATAAAAAATGAAAAATGTTAGATCTTGAAAACTGAAATCATTTAGTCTAGTGCATATTATGTAAGATTGCGCTGTTTATCTTTTATTGTGTCCCTAATAGTAAAACGGAATAAATTTATTGAAGTATCATTGGAAAGCCTATAGGAAAGAAGTTGTATTTTTAAAAATTCAACATGATAAGTTTTATGCTGGACAACTCATTTTCTTCAAAAGAGGAATTTTTTCTATTCAGGAAAAAACTTTCTGGTGTCTGAATTAACTTAAAATAACTAAAAATAGACATAGATGAACACGGTCACTGAAGGTAGGTAGGGGCCCCCTACCTAGCTTCAGTGACCTATTAAGTCATTTACCCGGGGTAATAACCATACATGGGCACGGGGGGGGTTTACCCCCCCCCCCCCACCAAATTCTGAGAAGGGGGTTTTAACCCCCCCACTCAGAAGTGGGGGGGGGAAGAAAAAGTTACCCCCCCCCTCCCAATTTTGGAAAAATGAAGAAAAAAATGTCTTTAAAATGACTTCTAACTGCCTCCAAACTTAAGTTTTGAGGTCAAAATGAATGTTTTAAGCAATAAAAAGCTCAAAAATGCTATAAAAATGGCTTTTTGACCTAAAATTAGCGTTTTTTACCTATTTTTGCTTCAAAATCGAAAAACGATATGGGTAAAATGCACTCCAGAAAACAAAAACGATATGGGTTTGCGTTTCTTGGATTTTAACCCCTCCTAATTTGGGGTTTAACCCCCCCCCCACTCCGGACCAACTTGCCCATGGGGTTACCCCGGGTAAATGACTTAATGTAGTTTTTTGTATTGACATTTGACAACTTCTGGTTTTTGCTTTTTAGTACAATAAATATGTGGAAACTACAGAATTGCCGCCTGATATGTCGGAAATTATGGACAAGGAATCTTTTCGCAAAGCCAGACTTTATCAGATTGACAAAAGTCGATTTGGATTTTTGGTCGCTTTCTTTTCAGAAATGAAAGATATGGTAGGAATGTTTGCAGTAATTTTATACGATACGATAATATACGCCGAATAAAAGACTGCTTGTTCTAAATACTTATTATTTAAAAAAAATTTGAAAGCTCCCCACCTAAATAAAATAATAAAATTTTGCCTAATATTTAGTTTAAAATTAGCTTAAAGTAATAGACTTAAAATAGTTTGAAATTAGCTAGTTTACAATATTAGTTGAAAAATAAGCCGTCAGCGTAAGAAATGTCTTATTTTTAAGTTTTTTTTTGCAGGATGGTGGAATAAAAGAGGTTGAGAGGGAGAGACATGATGGCCACTAATGCTTTTGGATATTTTTAAAAAATGCACCCACACTAGAAAGATTAGTGTGGAAGGACTAGAGGGTTATTGGATACCTCAAAACAGAAAAATCGCAATTATAAAACGAAGATAACAAAATTTTGTGGGCTCAGTAGTGAAAACGATAAAAAGAAGTTTTGTAGGAATACCCCTGTTTAAAATTAAGCGGTCCTGTTTTTTTGTAGGTATAATACCCTAAAAAATCGGAAAGTTTGACCACTTTATTACGGGGGCACTGATAAAAACCGTTTAATGAGTTATAAATTAAAGAAGTTGTGGGAAACTTCTGAGACCACAAAATTTTGGTTACCGCGAAATGTGTCGATATAGACCATAACACGAAGTCTATTACTTTCTTCATATTACTTTAAAGCTTAAAGGTGCGGTGCGGAGTCAAACTTTTTGTCTTCGATTTTGATACTTTTTTGTGAAAACCGTAACCCTGCCCCCAATAGTCCACTGAAATTTTTTCAACAAAATATCTGCAGTGAGTCAGCAGTTATGATCCGCCATAAATGGCATTTTTCCACAATTCTGTACGTGACAAATTGCTCCATATGTGTTACGGTTTACGTTACAAATTATACACTCAAAAAACGGCTATTTTTTACTCGAATTTGATACCTTGATTGTTAAAATTGGTGCAGTATTTGTCGAAATATTGCGTTTCCCGTACAAAAAACCTGCGATTTTTTCGTTAAAAACACCAAACGACGGCAGTGATTTTTTAAAGTTTGCCCAACCTTTCTTTCCTCTACTTCGTGTTTTTAGCGAAAAAATCGTGGGTTTGTATGGGAAACGCAATATTTCGACAAATACTGATCTTAATCTTAATGATTAAGGTATCAAATCGGAGTAGAAAGTAGCCGCTTTCTTTGAGTACATAATTTGTAACTTAAATCGTAATACCCATTGAGCAATTTGTCACGTACAGAATTGTCAAAAAATGCCATTTTCGGGGGGTCATTACTCTTGAACCACTGGAGATATTTTGTTGAAAAAAATTTTGTGGGCTATTGGGGGCCGGGGAAAGGTTTTTCACAAAAAATTATCAAAATCAAAGACAAAAAGTTTGACTCCGCACTGCACCTTTAGGGAATCTATTCGATATCACCTAAAATATTACCAGTGTATTTTTTTAAACTAAAATAAATTTTGATGTGGAAAATACGTTTGTTTTAGGCCGTTTTGCTATTCGGTTTATTACCAATATTTTGGAGTATCAGCAGTCAAACTGTTAAAAATTACGGTTACGAAAGTGAGGCAAGTTTTATACTGGTTTTTTAATTTTGGAAAACAATAAAAACGCCTAATTTTTTTTTAACAAAAAGCGTAGAAAGTTAATTTTAATATTTTAAAACTGACAATTAGAATAACTCCCTTAATGTCGAGCAGCCTATAATTTCGGCAAGCCGCTGTTATTTTTGCCATGCGCAAAGTTACGTAAAAAACCGCGTATGGCTGGAGAGACGACATGACGATCTATCTAGCCTTACGCAGAATAATAATCTATAAATTTGCGCATAGCAAAAATAACAGTCGAAGGCCAAAATTAAGGCTGGCCGAAAGTAAGACTGGCCGAATTTAAGGTAGTTACCCTACAGATCTGTGTGCGGTTCGGCGATGCCCCTTCAGGTTTTATTAATGGATGTACCCATTGTTTAGTCACTCCTTTAGCTTGAAAACATAATTTATCTTTACGAAAGTTTCGCAGTTTTTGACGTATTTTGGCGAAATTTTTCTTATTTTAAATTATTTTTGACCTAGTTGTTTTGGTGCAAACACCTTGCTTTTTATATTTTTTTTTATTTTTACTTCCATTTTTTCAGAGTACCACCTAGAAATTCGTACATTCACAATTATTCCTAAGAATGCATAAGCAAGGAATGTGTCATTCGATCAAAAATATATTCTACAAGTTTTTGTTATTTATTCTTGTCTCTAACATGTAAATTTTTAACAACAACAAACTATATTTTTTTAGTATCTAGTATGCGCTTTTTTTCTCGTGATTACCACTCTGTTGAACACTGTTATTGAAATTCCGTTCTCATTGTATAGCACATTTGTTATTGAAGAAACGCACGGGTTCAATAAACAGGTATTAAAGTTTATATTTTATGTGTAAAAACGCAACTGAGGTTTAATTTGCATATTATATAATTATACATATTAACATGCAGTAAGAAGATTTATATGTACAGTCAGCCAAACATTTTCTTTTTTTGAGTTGTAATGTTTTTGCTAATAGTAACGATTTAATCCAATAAAGTTAACATCGCTGTGCTAAGGTTAAGACTTCCAGGCTGAAATTAAGGGCGTAACCGCTTTTCATCAGGAAGAAAATAACAATAAACGCGCGAGCAAAGAAAATTAAAAACAAGTTTTCAGCTGTTTTTCTGCACGTGATATTTTTTCAAAGAACAAGTGATTACTTTACCACCCCGCCATTTTCACCCTGATAGAATTTAACTAATTTGAACCTTTCAGAAGAATAAATTAAATCTTAACTTAACTTTTAATTTTTAAGCCCCTTCTTTTACACTTAAATTTTACTTTCTAGGCTTAAATCAAATAACTACAGCACGAAGTAAAAACAAACAATTTTTCACAAGCGACAATTTTAATTACACACACACCAAGCATCCTTAAGACGTAGACAACCAAGCAATAAAAGAAAAAATACAAACATTTCACAATGCATAATAAACAGCAGAAAAGCATAATAAATAATCCATGGCCGTAGCCAGGATTTCAATTGAGGGGAGATTTTTCGGAAGGTGCTTTATACCCCCCCAAAAAAAAATCCTGATTATAGCCGACACCCCCTTAAATTTGGGTGGTCCCAATACTAAAAACGCTAAAATGGGGTATTTGAGGTATACCAAAAAATATTGTTTTGGACACCCCCCCCCCCCAAATTTCGGGGGTCGGGTATACCGGGAGGCTGCCCGCCTATAATTGCAGTTGCAGAGTGATTAGAAAAAATATTTTTTTCTTGGTTTTAAAAAAAACCAAAGGGGGGACCCTTATAGAATGTTTTGCCTTCCCAGAATTTGACGGGGAATTAATCCCCCCTGGCTACGGATTAATCCCCCCTGTCATCGCTCAGGCGATATGACTTTTGGGTAGGTTAAAATAGGGGGTAAGCAGGGGAATTATTTTAAAATCGCTAAAAATTTGCTTTAAAAATGCTGATAAAAAAGTTCTAAAAATGGTAAAAATAAAATGTAGAATAAAAGCCTTGTAAACAAACATTTATCACATTTTATGTGTTAAATTTACAACAACAAAAAAAACTAAATTTTGAAATTGTTTGGAGTTCGTAGAGAGGGGGATCAAGGTTAAGGGGAGGGTCGAGGTGTGCTAAAAATGAGCATCTTAGAGGGGGGAGAAGGGTGTCACCCCTTAGGGGGAAGAAGGGGTAAGGGTATATTAGCCCTGTTGTTCCCTAGGGTAATATTAATTTGTACACATTATTGTAACGCTTGTGTCAATTGACCTTTAGATTGTTGTAGGCATATGATCACATAATTTTTGTGTTTCGCACCACATTCATTTTTGTGCAGAAATTGATTGTCCTGCTTTATTACACAAATTCGTTAACTGACTTATTAAGAATTTCTGTTTAACTATACCGTACCACGCAATTATTTTTAATTTTAGACTCTGGGATTCTTTATTAAAGATACTCTAAAAAAATTAATTTTGGGTATTGTGATTATGGTGCCAATCACGTGTGCTGTTATTTGGATCATTCAATGGGGTGGCCACTACTTTTTTCTTTATGTTTGGTTATTTATGACTCTTATTATTTTTGTAAGTTTAAGATTTTATTTAATAATCATTAATTATTCAGACCTGTGCACTGCCCCCCGGGTTTTATTGGAGGGGGCAATTCCAAAACGGGGGGCACGGGGGCAACTTTTTTGAAACGGGGGGCAAACAGCGTAAAAAAAAGAGAAAAAAAGGAGAAAAAAGAAGGAAAAAGGGAAAAAAAGGACCAAAAAAGCGAAAATAAGGTAAAACCAAGTCAAAAATGGCTTAAATGAATTGAAATAGACTAAAAACTGCAAAAATTTTGCGATGATGGCGTCATAATGGGTAAAAAATGGCGCCATAATTTTTGGGTACTTTTTCATTTTTGGGCGGGAGGAGGGGGCAATAAAACAGGGGGAATCCTCCAATAAAGCGGGAAGGGGGGATTTCCAGACCGTGCATAGGTCTGGGAACCAATCATAGGCAGG